>JAWPHD010000290.1:452500-519561 GCA_037043455.1 Cyrtodaria siliqua
CGTATATTTCATCCGTTGGAGGCGCCGCGTTAAATGACGTCCAGGCGCGTAGCTGCCTATACGCGGGTACGCGGCTGAATCCACATGATTCTGACAAAAGCACCTCAGAATGCACCAGATTGCACCATTGTTTTCAACATTTTCCGTGGGGGCATGCCCCCGGACCACCCTACCACAATTATGAATCCACATGAATAGAGGGCTAGCTACGCCCCTGACGTCACTTGGTAAATATACGTCACGAAGACAAACTCAACATTAATGTTAATGAAATGTTAAAAACAACAAACGTGCCATGCTGCCAAACCGTGCACACACCCGATATAAACCCATCATATGCATCAGTACATATAACATGACTAAGCATCTTGAACAATTTGAGAGCTTTTGACGTCATATATTTTATTCACTGATAAAACACAGGTACATATTTATTATTTCTTAAATAAAAACAAAATAGCGTAAACAGATAAATTATCAAAAATAAATATCATTAGGATCACGAACATGTAAGTTGATTGCCTGTTCGAATCATGTTTTTGAAAAATGCAACAACTCAAATTAGATTTCATAACTGTGTACAGTTATATAACTTTATTAAGTTACTTATATTTTAAGTGCCATGGGTTTAACATTAACAGGGCATCACTCGGTAGTCAACATGGTCACTCAGCAGGACCTTTTTTTAAGTAATATAAATTATGTTTATTTGTAGAAAATAATGGCTTCCAGAGATTCACTATTCCCTTCCATATTTTTAAGTAACATAAACAATAACTCAAATAAGTTATCAATGACTGCAGATCGAGGCTCAACCTCAAAACATACCAACTAGACAGGGAACTATTAGTATGATTAGCGTATTAGAGTCCTACTCTTCTTTCTGAAAACTGGCTCGTAATAAACTGAGAACTGCCTTGTCGATAAACATGATGAACATAGAACTACAGGTTATGCAGTACGTATCCATTTAGTAAGCTTGGTACCCCATCAGCATGCTCAGAAACCAACGCCAGCATGTAACAGGGAGGAGGCGTGTACAAGGGATAGTCTTCGCCCTCCATCGTCCCCCTTTATTACTTCTCTATCATTTTGTTTAATATATTGTTATTTTAAAAATCTCCCACACACCACCACCTCATCTCCCTACTCCCGTCATTTCTTATTCCTTGTCTCTGACCCCACCCAATATCCTCTCCCACATATAGCATATACATTTGGCCATACCTCTCTGTCTACGATATAATTCATCTCATTTCCCATTGAGGTTGCTCTCTCAGTGTAAGTTATTAAAAACTGTTACCATGGTTACAGGACATACAAAAAACGTTTTTCACACGATTTACTTTCAATTGGTATTTAATATTTAACATCATTTTTATTTATCATGTTTATTTAAACAAATAACTTGTTGAACAGCTGTCCCATACAATTTCATTTCCCAAAGTGCACGTACATGTTCATCATATATAAACATGAACGATGACGATGAATATACGAACAAGCCTGCACGAGTTATCTTATCTCATTTTTCAATTTTCCGACATTTAGCAGACAATAACTTACACAAGTTACATTTTTCTTAGACCGATCAACCTTCCAACACGATGCGTAGAAGTTTATCGGCGATGCGTACGAGCATTGTTGACTAACTTTATCAGGGAAAGGTACAATAAAACAGGGAAAAAATACGGCAGGCGCCGAAAAAAATGGGAAAGGATATAAATATGTGTCTGAAATTACTCAAATTTGATCAATTTTGTGAAAAAAAGCGCATAAAAATCGGAAAATTATCACTCTCCGTCAAGTCAGCTTCCATGCTGACAGTGCTGCTGGTACTTCCCGTCTTGCTACATGCCTTGAGCAGTAGCAATGACGTAAACTACCGCGAATTTCAAAATAAACAGCGATTTTCCAAGGATGTTCACTGCTACGAAATAATAACGTGTACAAGATATTTGGAGAATAACTTCAATCAGTTACACCCCTGACTGTTCAATGAATTCAATAATACTTTTTTTCCAGTTAACTTTTTGTTTTCTTTCCAAGAAGATCTGCAGAAATAATGGCATTTATAAATAATATACTTTCAGTTTGGTGACTTTTCTGTCATTATCATATCATGCTGAAATTTTCAAAAAATTGAACCCCATTAACCTTTATTTCATCACTTTCAGGGTATAACAGAGCCACTTCTATCCCATGCCAGTTCGGCATTAACCTTTATTTCATCATCACTTTCAGGGTATGAAAAAGCTGCTTCTATCCCCTGCCAGTTTGGCATTAACCTTTATTTCATCCCTTTCAGTATATAAAAAAGCTGCTTCTGTCCCCTGCCAGTTAGGCATTAACGTTTATTTCATCACTTTTAAGGTATAACAGATCTGATCCTATCCCCTTGCAGTAAGACATTAACCTTTATTTCATTGCTTTCAAGGTATAACAGGGCTGCCAGGCATTAACCTTTATTTCATCACTTTCAAGGTATAACAGAGCTGCTCCTATCCACTGGCAGTTAGGCACTAACCTTTATTTTAATGGCTTCAAAGAATAGCAGAGCTTTTCCCATCCCCTGGCAGCCAGGCATTAATCTTTATTTCATAATTTTCATGGTATTAAAGAGCTGCTCCTATCCCCTAGCAGCCAGGCATTAACCTTTATTTCATCACTTTCAGGGTATTACAGAGCTACTCTTATCCCCTGGCAGCCAGGCATTAACCTTTATTTCATTTTGAAATTCATGGTATTACAGAGTTGCTCCTATCCTCTTGTAGCCAGGCATTAACCTTTATTTCATCATTTTCATGGTATTAAAGAGCTGCTCCTATCCTCTTGTAGCCAGGCATTAACCTTTATTTCATCATTTTCATGGTATTAAAGAGCTGCTCCTATCCTCTTGTAGCCAGGCATTAACCTTTATTTCATCATTTTCATAGTATTACACAGCTGCTCCTATCCCCTGGCAGCCAGGCATTAACCTTTATTTCATCACTTTCATGGTATTACAGAGCTGCTCCTATCCCCTGGCAGCCAGGCATTAACCTTTATTTCATCATTTTCAGGGTATTACAGAGCTGCTCCTATCCTCTGGTAGCCAGACATTAACCTTTATTTCATCATTTGCATGGTATTACAGAGCTGCTCCTATCCTCTGGTAGCCAGGCATTAACCTTTATTTCATCATTTTCATGGTATTACAGAGCTGCTTCTATCCTCTACCAGCCATATATTACCCTTTATTTCATCATTTTCAGGGTATTAGAGTTGCCCCTATCCCCTGGCAGCCAGGCATTAACCTTTATTTCATCACTTTCATGGTATTACACAGCTGCTCCTATCCCCTGGTAGCCAGGCATTAACCTTTATTTCATCATTTACATGGTATTACAGAGCTGCTCCTATCCCCTGGCAGCCAGGCATTAACCTTTATTTCATCACTTTCAGGGTATTAGAGTTGCCCCTATCCCCTGGCAGCCATGCATTAACCTTTATTTTATCACTTTCATGGTATTACACAGCTGCTTCTATCCCTTGGCAGCCAGACATTAACCTTTTATTTCATGTTCATGGTATTACAGAGCTGCTCCTATCCTCTGACAGCCATACCATAACCTTTATTTCATCACTTTCATGGTATTACACAGCTGCTCCTATCCACTGGCAGCCAGACATTAACCTTTATTTCATTTTCATGGTATTACAGAGCTGCTCCTATCCCATGGCAGCCAGGCATTAACCTTTATTTCATCATTTTCATGGTATTACAGAGCTGCTCCTATCCTCTGGTAGCCAGGCATTAACCTTTATTTCATCATTTGCATGGTATTACAGAGCTGCTCCTATCCTCTGGTAGCCAGGCATTAACCTTTATTTCAGCATTTGCATGGTATTACAGAGCTGCTCCTATCCTCTGGTAGCCATACCATAACCTTTATTTCATCACTTTCATGGTATTACACAGCTGCTCCTATCCCCTGGCAGCCAGACATTAACCTTTATTTCATCACTTTCATGGTAATACACAGCTGCTTCTATCCCTTGGCAGCCAGACATTAACCTTTATTTCATGTTCATGGTATTACAGAGCTGCTCCTATCCTCTGGCAGCCATACCATAACCTTTATTTCATCACTTTCATGGTATTACACAGCTGCTCCTATCCCCTGGCAGCCATACATTAACCTTTATTTCATTTACATGGTATTACAGAGCTGCTCCTATCCCATGGCAGCCAGGCATTAACCTTTATTTCATCATGTTCATGGTATTACAGAGCTGCTCCTATCCTCTGGTTGCCAGGCATTAACCTTTATTTCATAATTTGCATGGTATTACAGAGCTGCTCCTATCCTCTGGTAGCCAGGCATTAACCTTTATTTCATCATTTGCATGGTATTACAGAGCTGCTTCTTTCCCCTGCCAGCCAGGCATTAACATTTATTTCATCATTTTCATGGTATTACAGAGCTGCTTCTATCCTCTGGTAGCCAGGCATTAACCTTTATTTCATCATTTTCATGGTATTACAGAGCTGCTCCTATCCCCTGGCAGCCAGCTGGCATTAACCTTTATTTCATCACTTTCTTGGTATTACAAAGCTGTTCCTATCTCCTGGAAGCTAGCAATTAACCTTTATTTCATCACTTTCATTGTATTACAGAGCTGATCCTATCCTCTGGCAGCCAGGCATTAACCTTTATTAATTTTCATCATTTTCAGGGTATAACAAAGCTGCTCCTATCCCCTGGCAGCTTGACATTAAACTTTATTTCGTCACTTTCAGGGTATTACAGAGCTGCTCCTATCCCCAGGCTGTATCGTCATACTTCCCTATTATTTACGTAAGAAAATGTCACAAAAAACTGTATCGAAGGAGCTAGCATCAACCATTGCCAGTGTCCTGACTAAGGTATGTTCTACATAATAAGATTCTTGTTTGTCTGAAACTAGATTCTTGTGTGTCTGAAACTGGATTCTTGTTTGTCTGAAACTTGATTCTTGCGTGTCTGAAACTTAATTCTTGTGTGTCTGAAACTTGATTCTTGTGTCTGAAACTTGATGTCTGAAACTGGATTCTTGTTTGTCTGAAACTTGATTCTTGCGTGTCTGAAACTTAATTCTTGTGTGTCTGAAACTTGATTCTTGTTTTTCTGAAACTTGATTTTTGTGTGTATGAAACTTGATTTTTGTGTGTATGAAACTTGATTCTTGCATGCATGAAACTTGATTATTGTGTGTCTGAAACTTGATTCTTGCGTGTATGAAACTTGATGTCTGAAACTTGATTCTTGTGTGTCTGAAACTTGATTCTTGTGTGTCTGAAACTTGATTCGTGTTTGTCTGAAACTTGATTATTGTGTGTCTGAAACTTGATTCTTGTGTGTCTGAAACTTGATTCTTGTTTGTCTAAAATTTGATTTTTGTGTGTCTGAAACTTGATTCTTGTTTGTCTAAAACATGATTCTTGTTTGTCTGAAACTAGATTCTTGTGTCTCTGAAACTGGATTCTTGTTTGTCTGAAACTTGATTCTTGCGTGTCTGAAACTTAATTCTTGTGTGTCTGAAACTTGATTCTTGTGTGTCTGAAACTTGATTATTGTGTGTCTGAAACTTGATTTTTGTGTGTCTGAAACTTGGTTATTGTGTGTCTGAAACTTGATTCTTGTGTGTCTGAAACTTGATTTTTGTTTTTCTGAAACTTGATTATTGTGTGTCTGAAACTTGATTATTGTGTGTCTGAAACTTGATTATTGTGTGTCTGAAACTTGATTCTTGCATGTATGAAACTTGATTATTGTGTGTCTGAAACTTGATTTTTGTTTTTCTGAAACTTGCTTTTTGTGTGTATGAAACTTGATTTTCGTGTGTATGAAACTTGATTCTTGCATGTATGAAACTTGATTATTGTGTGTCTGAAACTTGATTCTTGCGTGTATGAAACTTGATTATTGTGTGTCTGAAACTTGATTTTTGTTTTTCTGAAACTTGATTTTTGTGTGTATGAAACTTGATTTTTGTGTCTGAAACTTGATTCTTGTTTTTCTGAAACTTGATTTTTGTGTGTATGAAACTTGATTTTTGTGTGTATGAAACTTGATTCTTGCATGCATGAAACTTGATTATTGTGTGTCTGAAACTTGATTCTTGCATTTATGAAAATTGATTATTGTGTGTCTGAAACTTGATTCTTGTGTGTCTGAAACTTGATTCTTGTGTGTCTGAAACTTGATTATTGTGTGTCTGAAACTTGATTCTTGTGTGTCTGAAACTTGATTTTTGTTTTTCTGAAACTTGATTATTGTGTGTCTGAAACTTGATTTTTGTTTTTCTGAAACTTGATTTTTGTGTGTATGAAACTTGATTCTTGTGTGTATGAACTTGATTCTTGCATGTATGAAACTTGATTATTGTGTGTCTGAAGCTTGATTCTTGCATGTATGAAACTTGATTCTTGTGTGTATGAAACTTGATTCTTGTGGGTCTGAAACTTGATTTTTGTGTGTCTGAAACTTGATTTTTGTGTGTCTGAAACTTGATTCTTGTGTGTATAAAAATTGATTCTTGTGTGTATGAAAATTGATTCTTGTGTGTCTGAAACTTGATTCTTGTGTGTATGAAACTTGATTCTTGTGTGTATGAAACTTGATTCTTGTGTGTCTGAAACTTGATTCTTGTGTGTTTGAAACTTGATTCTTGTGTGTATGAAACTTGATTTTTGTGTGTCTGAAACTTGATTCTTGTGTGTATGAAACTTGATGAAACTTGATTCTTGTGTGTATGAAAGTTGATTCTTGTGTGTCTGAAACTTGATTTTTGTTTTTCTGAAACTTGATTATTGTGTGTATGAAACTTGATTCTTGCGTGTCTGAAACTTGATTCTTGCGTGTCTGAAACTTGATTATTTTGTGTCTGAAACTTGATTCTTGTGTGTCTGAAACTTGATTATTGTGTGTCTGAAACTTGATTTTTGTGTGTATGAAACTTGATTTTTGCGTGTATGAAACTTGATTCTTGCGTGTATGAAACTTGATTCTTGCGTGTCTGAAACTTGATTCTTGCGTGTATGAAACTTGATTATTGTGTGTCTGAAACTTGATTCTTGTGTGTCTGAAACTTGATTATTGCGTGTCTGAAACTTGATTCTTGTGTGTCTGAAACTTGATTATTGTGTCTGAAACTTGATTTTTGTTTTTCTGAAACTTGATTCTTGTGTGTCTGAAACTTGATTCTTATTTTTCTGAAACTTGATTCTTGTTTTTCTGAAACTTGATTCTTGTGTGTATGAAACTTGATTCTTGCATGTATGAAACTTGATTCTTGCGTGTATGAAACTTGATGTCTGAAACTTGATTCTTGTGTGTCTGAAACTTGATTCTTGTGTGTCTGAAACTTGATTCGTGTTTGTCTGAAACTTGATTATTGTGTGTCTGAAACTTGATTCTTGTGTGTCTGAAACTTGATTCTTGTTTGTCTAAAATTTGATTTTTGTGTGTCTGAAACTTGATTCTTGTTTGTCTAAAACATGATTCTTGTTTGTCTGAAACTAGATTCTTGTGTCTCTGAAACTGGATTCTTGTTTGTCTGAAACTTGATTCTTGCGTGTCTGAAACTTAATTCTTGTGTGTCTGAAACTTGATTCTTGTGTGTCTGAAACTTGATTATTGTGTGTCTGAAACTTGATTTTTGTGTGTCTGAAACTTGGTTATTGTGTGTCTGAAACTTGATTCTTGTGTGTCTGAAACTTGATTATTGTGTGTCTGAAACTTGATTATTGTGTGTCTGAAACTTGATTATTGTGTGTGTCTGAAACTTGATTCTTGCATGTATGAAACTTGATTATTGTGTGTCTGAAACTTGATTTTTGTTTTTCTGAAACTTGCTTTTTGTGTGTATGAAACTTGATTTTCGTGTGTATGAAACTTGATTCTTGCATGTATGAAACTTGATTATTGTGTGTCTGAAACTTGATTCTTGCGTGTATGAAACTTGATTATTGTGTGTCTGAAACTTGATTTTTGTTTTTCTGAAACTTGATTTTTGTGTGTATGAAACTTGATTTTTGTGTCTGAAACTTGATTCTTGTTTTTCTGAACTTGATTTTTGTGTGTATGAAACTTGATTTTTGTGTGTATGAAACTTGATTCTTGCATGCATGAAACTTGATTATTGTGTGTCTGAAACTTGATTCTTGCATTTATGAAAATTGATTATTGTGTGTCTGAAACTTGATTCTTGTGTGTCTGAAACTTGATTCTTGTGTGTCTGAAACTTGATTATTGTGTGTCTGAAACTTGATTCTTGTGTGTCTGAAACTTGATTTTTGTTTTTCTGAAACTTGATTATTGTGTGTCTGAAACTTGATTTTTGTTTTTCTGAAACTTGATTTTTGTGTGTATGAAACTTGATTCTTGTGTGTATGAACTTGATTCTTGCATGTATGAAACTTGATTATTGTGTGTCTGAAGCTTGATTCTTGCATGTATGAAACTTGATTCTTGTGTGTATGAAACTTGATTCTTGTGGGTCTGAAACTTGATTTTTGTGTGTCTGAAACTTGATTTTTGTGTGTCTGAAACTTGATTCTTGTGTGTATAAAAATTGATTCTTGTGTGTATGAAAATTGATTCTTGTGTGTCTGAAACTTGATTCTTGTGTGTATGAAACTTGATTCTTGTGTGTATGAAACTTGATTCTTGTGTGTCTGAAACTTGATTCTTGTGTGTTTGAAACTTGATTCTTGTGTGTATGAAACTTGATTTTTGTGTGTCTGAAACTTGATTCTTGTGTGTATGAAACTTGATGAAACTTGATTCTTGTGTGTATGAAAGTTGATTCTTGTGTGTCTGAAACTTGATTTTTGTTTTTCTGAAACTTGATTATTGTGTGTATGAAACTTGATTCTTGCGTGTCTGAAACTTGATTCTTGCGTGTCTGAAACTTGATTATTTTGTGTCTGAAACTTGATTCTTGTGTGTCTGAAACTTGATTATTGTGTGTCTGAAACTTGATTTTTGTGTGTATGAAACTTGATTTTTGCGTGTATGAAACTTGATTCTTGCGTGTATGAAACTTGATTCTTGCGTGTCTGAAACTTGATTCTTGCGTGTATGAAACTTGATTATTGTGTGTCTGAAACTTGATTCTTGTGTGTCTGAAACTTGATTATTGCGTGTCTGAAACTTGATTCTTGTGTGTATGAAACTTGATTATTGTGTGTCTGAAACTTGATTTTTGTTTTTCTGAAACTTGATTTTTGTGTGTCTGAAACTTGATTCTTGTGTGTCTGAAACTTGATTTTTGCGTGTATGAAACTTGATTATTGTGTGTCTGAAACTTGATTTTTGTTTTTCTGAAACTTGATTTTTGTGTCTGAAACTTGATTCTTGTTTTTCTGAAACTTGATTTTTGTGTGTCTGAAACTTGATTCTTGTGTGTCTGAAACTTGATTCTTGTGTGTATGAAACTTGATTCTTGTGTGTCTGAAACTTGATTCTTGTGTGTATGAAACTTGATTCTTGCGTGTCTGAAACTTGATTATTGTTTGTCTGAAACTTGATTTTTGTTTGTATGAAACTTGATTCTTGCATGTATGAAACTTGATTCTTGCGTGTCTGAAACCTGATTCTTGTTTGTCTGAAACTTGATTTTTGTGTGTCTGAAACTTGATTCTTGTGTGTCTGAAACTTGATTATTGTGTGTCTGAAACTTGATTCTTGCGTGTATGAAACTTGATTATTGTGTGTCTGAAACTTGATTTTTGTTTTTCTGAAACTTGATTTTTGTGTGTCTGAAACTTGATTCTTGTGTGTTTGAAACTTGATTTGTCTGAAACTTGATTCTTGTGTGTCTGAAACTTGATTCTTGCATGTATGAAACTTGATTATTGTGTGTCTGAAACTTGATTTTTGTTTTTCTGAAACTTGATTATTGTGTGTATGAAACTTGATTCTTGCGTAACTGAAACTTGACTCTTGTGACACTTGGTTATTGTGTGTCTGAAACTTGATTCTTGTGTGTCTGAAACTTGATTATTGTCTGTCTGAAACTTCATTCTTGTCTGAAACTTGATTATTGTCTGTCTGAAACTTGATTCTTGCGTGTATAAACTTGATTATTGTGTGTCTGAAACTTGATTTTTGTTTTTCTGAAACTTGATTTTTGTGTGTATGAAACTTGATTTGTGTGTGTATGAAACTTGATTCTTGCATGTATGAAACTTGATTATTGTGTGTCTGAAACTTGATTCTTGCGTGTATGAAACTTGATTATTGTGTGTCTGAAACTTGATTTTTTTTTTTCTGTAACTTGATTTTTGTGTGTATGAAACTTGATTTTTGTGTCTGAAACTTGATTCTTGTTTTTCTGAAACTTGATTTTTGTGTGTCTGAAACTTGATTCTTTGTGTCTGAAACTTGATTTTTGTTTTTCTGAAACTTGATTATTGTGTGTCTGAAACTTGATTTTTGTTTTTCTGAAACTTGATTTTTGTTTGTATGAAACTTGATTCTTGTGTGTCTGAAACTTGATTCTTGTGTGTCTGAAACTTGATTCTTGTGTGTATGAAACTTGATTCTTGTGTGTCTGAAACTTGATTCTTGTGTCTATGAAACTTGATTCTTGTGTGTATGAAACTTGATTTTTGTGTGTCTGAAACTTGATTCTTGCATGTCTGAAACTTGATTCTTGTGACACTTGGTTATTGTGTGTCTGAAACTTGATTCTTGTGTGTCTGAAACTTGATTATTGTCTGTCTGAAACTTGATTCTTGCGTGTATGAAACTTGATTATTGTGTGTCTGAAACTTGATTTTTGTTTTTCTGAAACTTGATTTTTGTGTGTATGAAACTTGATTTTTGTGTGTAATGAACTTGATTCTTGCATGTATGAAACTTGATTATTGTGTGTCTGAAACTTGATTCTTGCGTGTATGAAACTTGATTATTGTGTGTCTGAAACTTGATTTTTGTTTTTCTGAAACTTGATTTTTGTGTGTATGAAACTTGATTTTTGTGTCTGAAACTTGATTCTTGTTTTTCTGAAACTTGATTTTTGTGTGTCTGAAACTTGATTCTTGTGTGTCTGAAACTTGATTTTTGTTTTTCTGAAACTTGATTATTGTGTTGATTATTCTGTGTCTGAAACTTGATTTTTGTTTTTCTGAAACTTGATTTTTGTGTGTATGAAACTTGATTCTTGTGTGTCTGAAACTTGATTCTTGTGTGTCTGAAACTTGATTCTTGTGTTGTCTGAAACTTGATTCTTGTGTGTATGAAACTTGATTCTTGTGTGTCTGAAACTTGATTCTTGTGTCTATGAAACTTGATTCTTGTGTGTATGAAACTTGATTTTTGTGTGTCTGAAACTTGATTCTTGTGTGTATGAAACTTGATGAAACTTGATTCTTGTGTGTATGAAACTTGATTCTTGTGTGTCTGAAACTTGATTATTGTGTCTGAAACTTGATTTTTGTGTGTCTGAAACTTGATTCTTGTTTTTCTGAAACTTGATTTGTGTGTGTCTGAAACTTGATTCTTGTTTTTCTGAAACTTGATTCTTGTGTGTATGAAACTTGATTCTTGCATGTATGAAACTTGATTCTTGCGTGTCTGAAACCTGATTCTTGTTTGTCTGAAACTTGATTTTTGTGTGTCTGAAACTTGATTCTTGTGTGTCTGAAACTTGATTATTGTGTGTCTGAAACTTGATTCTTGCGTGTATGAAACTTGATTATTGTGTGTCTGAAACTTGATTTTTGTTTTTCTGAAACTTGATTTTTGTGTGTCTGAAACTTGATTCTTGTGTGTTTGAAACTTGATTTGTCTGAAACTTGATTCTTGTGTGTCTGAAACTTGATTCTTCCATGTATGAAACTTGATTATTGTGTGTCTGAAACTTGATTTTTGTTTTTCTGAAACTTGATTATTGTGTGTATGAAACTTGATTCTTGCGTGTCTGAAACTTGACTCTTGTGACACTTGGTTATTGTGTGTCTGAAACTTGATTCTTGTGTGTCTGAAACTTGATTATTGTCTGTCTGAAACTTGATTCTTGCGTGTATAAACTCGATTATTGTGTTTCTGAAACTTGATTTTTGTTTTTCTGAAACTTGATTTTTGTGTGTATGAAACTTGATTTTTGTGTGTATGAAACTTGATTTTTGTGTGTATGAAACTTGATTCTTGCATGTATGAAACTTGATTATTGTGTGTCTGAAACTTGATTCTTGCGTGTATGAAACTTGATTATTGTGTGTCTGAAACTTGATTTTTGTGTGTATGAAACTTGATTTTTGTGTGTATGAAACTTGATTTTTGTGTCTGAAACTTGATTCTTGTTTTTCTGAAACTTGATTTTTGTGTGTCTGAAACTTGATTCTTTGTGTCTGAAACTTGATTTTTGTTTTTCTGAAACTTGATTATTGTGTGTCTGAAACTTGATTTTTGTTTTTCTGAAACTTGATTTTTGTTTGTATGAAACTTGATTCTTGTGTGTCTGAAACTTGATTCTTGTGTGTCTGAAACTTGATTCTTGTGTGTCTGAAACTTGATTCTTGTTTCTATGAAACTTGATTCTTGTGTGTATGAAACTTGATTTTAGTGTGTCTGAAACTTGATTCTTGCGTGTCTGAAACTTGATTCTTGTGACACTTGGTTATTGTGTGTCTGAAACTTGATTCTTGTGTGTCTGAAACTTGATTATTGTCTGTCTGAAACTTGATTCTTGCGTGTATGAAACTTGATTATTGTGTGTCTGAAACTTGGTTTTTGTTTTTCTGAAACTTGATTTTTGTGTGTATGAAACTTGATTTTTGTGTGTATGAAACTTGATTCTTGCATGTATGAAACTTGATTTTTGTGTGTATGAAACTTGATTTTTGTGTCTGAAACTTGATTCTTGTTTTTCTGAAACTTGATTTTTGTGTGTCTGAAACTTGATTCTTTGTGTCTGAAACTTGATTTTTGTTTTTCTGAAACTTGATTATTGTGTGTCTGAAACTTGATTTTTGTTTTTCTGAAACTTGATTTTTGTGTGTATGAAACTTGATTCTTGTGTGTCTGAAACTTGATTTTTGTGTGTCTGAAACTTGATTCTTGTGTGTATGAAACTTGATTCTTGTGTGTCTGAAACTTGATTCTTGTGTCTATGAAACTTGATTCTTGTGTGTATGAAACTTGATTTTTGTGTGTCTGAAACTTGATTCTTGTGTGTATGAAACTTGATGAAACTTGATTCTTGTGTGTATGAAACTTGATTCTTGTGTGTCTGAAACTTGATTATTGTGTCTGAAACTTGATTTTTGTGTGTCTGAAACTTGATTCTTGTTTTTCTGAAACTTAATTTGTGTGTGTCTGAAACTTGATTCTTGTTTTTCTGAAACTTGATTCTTGTGTGTATGAAACTTGATTCTTGTATGTATGAAACTTGATTATTGTGTGTCTGAAACTTGATTCTTGCATGTATGAAACTTGATTCTTGTGTGTATGAAACTTGATTCTTGTGTGTCTGAAACTTGATTTTTGTGTGTCTGAAACTTGATTTTTGTGTGTCTGAAACTTGATTCTTGTGTGTATGAAAATTGATTCTTGTGTGTATGAAACTTGATTCTTGTGTGTCTGAAACTTGATTCTTGTGTGTATGAAACTTTATTCTTGTGTGTATGAAACTTGATGAAACTTGATTCTTATGTGTATGAAACTTTATTCTTGTGTGTATGAAACTTGATTCTTGTGTGTCTGAAACTTGATTATTGTGTCTGAAACTTGATTTTTGTTTTTCTGAAACTTGATTCTTGTGTTTCTGAAACTTGATTCTTGTTTTTCTGAAACTTGATTCTTGTTTTTCTGAAACTTGATTCTTGTTTTTCTGAAACTTGATTCTTTTTTTTCTGAAACTTGATTCTTGTTTTTCTGAAACTTGATTCTTGTGTGTATGAAACTTGATTCTTGTGTGTATGAAACTTGATTCTTGTGTGTCTGAAACTTGATTATTGTGTCTGAAACTTGATTTTTGTTTTTCTGAAACTTGATTCTTGTGTGTCTGAAACTTGATTCTTATTTTTCTGAAACTTGATTCTTGTTTTTCTGAAACTTGATTCTTGTGTGTATGAAACTTGATTCTTGCATGTATGAAACTTGATTATTGTGTGTCTGAAACTTGATTCTTGCATGTATGAAACTTGATTATTGTGTGTATGAAACTTTATTCTTGTGTGTCTGAAACTTGACTCTTGTTTTTCTGAAACTTGATTTTTGTGTGTATGAAACTTGATTATTGTGTGTCTGTAACTTGATTATTGTGTGTCTGAAACTAGATTTTTGTGTGTATAAAACTTGATTCTTGCATGTATGAAACTTGATTCTTGCGTGTCTGAAACTTGATTATTGTGTGTCTGAAACTTGATTATTGTGTGTCTGAAACTTGATTCTTGCATTTATGAAACTTGATTATTGTGTGTCTGAAACTTGATTCTTGCATGTATGAAACTTGATTATTGTGTGTATGAAACTTGATTCTTCTGTGTCTGAAACTTGATTTTTGTGTGTCTGAAACTTGATTCTTGTGTGTATGAAAATTGATTCTTGTGTGTATGAAACTTGATTCTTGTGTGTCTGAAACTTGATTCTTGTGTGTATGAAACTTTATTCTTGTGTGTATGAAACTTGATGAAACTTGATTCTTATGTGTATGAAACTTGATTCTTGTGTGTATGAAACTTGATTCTTGTGTGTCTGAAACTTGATTATTGTGTCTGAAACTTGATTTTTGTTTTTCTGAAACTTGATTCTTGTGTTTCTGAAACTTGATTCTTGTTTTTCTGAAACTTGATTCTTGTTTTTCTGAAACTTGATTCTTGTTTTTCTGAAACTTGATTCTTTTTTTTCTGAAACTTGATTCTTGTTTTTCTGAAACTTGATTCTTGTGTGTATGAAACTTGATTCTTGTGTGTATGAAACTTGATTCTTGTGTGTCTGAAACTTGATTATTGTGTCTGAAACTTGATTTTTGTTTTTCTGAAACTTGATTCTTGTGTGTCTGAAACTTGATTCTTATTTTTCTGAAACTTGATTCTTGTTTTTCTGAAACTTGATTCTTGTGTGTATGAAACTTGATTCTTGCATGTATGAAACTTGATTATTGTGTGTCTGAAACTTGATTCTTGCATGTATGAAACTTGATTATTGTGTGTATGAAACTTTATTCTTGTGTGTCTGAAACTTGACTCTTGTTTTTCTGAAACTTGATTTTTGTGTGTATGAAACTTGATTATTGTGTGTCTGTAACTTGATTATTGTGTGTCTGAAACTAGATTTTTGTGTGTATGAAACTTGATTCTTGCATGTATGAAACTTGATTCTTGCGTGTCTGAAACTTGATTATTGTGTGTCTGAAACTTGATTCTTGCATGTATGAAACTTGATTATTGTGTGTCTGAAACTTGATTCTTGCATGTATGAAACTTGATTATTGTGTGTATGAAACTTGATTCTTCTGTGTCTGAAACTTGATTCTTGTTTTTCTGAAACTTGATTTTTGTGTGTATGAAACTTGATTTTTGTGTGTCTGAAACTTGATTATTGTGTGTCTGAAACTTGATTTTTGTGTGTATGAAACTTGATTCTTGCATGTATGAAACTTGATTCTTGCGTGTCTGAAACTTAATTATTGTGTGTCTGAAACTTGATTTTTGTGTGTATGAAACTTGATTCTTGCATGTATGAAACTTGATTCTTGCGTGTCTGAAACTTGATTCTTGTTTGTCTGAAACTTGATTTTTGTGTGTATGAAACTTGATTCTTGCGTGTCTGAAACTTGATTATTGCGTGTCTGAAACTTGATTATTGTGTGTCTGAAACTTGATTTTTGTGTGTATGAAACTTGATTCTTGCATGTATGAAACTTGATTCTTGCGTGTCTGAAACTTGATTCTTGTTTTTCTGAAACTTGATTCTTGTGTGTCTGAAACTTGATTCTTGTTTGTCTGAAACTTGATTTTTGCGTGTCTGAAACTTGATTCTTGCGTGTCTTAAATTTGAGGCTTTTGTGTGTCTGAAACTTGATTCCTGACTTTATGGAACTATCTTGCAGTATGATGACTGTACATTTGTCTTGTTGGGTTTGAGTGGAGACAGTGATACAACCGACTACCTACAAACAGTGGAACAGGTGTACGCTGACGTTCATAAAAAGATAAAAAAGTGGATTGAGAGGTTGATCAAAAGCCTTAGGACAAGTATTACGTAAGTATTATTAATTTGAATATTTGTAAAACAATTTAATTATTTAAAAATTGCTTGACTTGAATGATTTTGTTCTTTTAACACAAATCTTTGCTTCTGTAATGCAGAGATCTTGCCTGGAATTCACCAACCATTCTTCAAACTATTCTTAGACTTGGAACTCAAGTACTCAAATTTTGATCACAAATATTTCCGTGACCTTCAAAGATAAGCAAGTTGCTATTTATTAGTATTTATCATACTTATACATAGAAGCTTGAAATGATTGTTTATACTTTAAACTTATAGAAATATTTGTAATTGAAATTTGCATACTTGGGCTTATTAAAGTTTAAGAATATTCTCAAGAATGGTTGGGGAATTCAAGGCCAGGACATTGATAGCTAAGACATCTTATACTAATCACGTGTTGGAGACATATCAACACATGTATTAGCAATTTTTTTCTAACCACTGAGGGTCTGTCCATCCCTTCACAGGGTTGAAATTAATATTTTTAGTTTACTAGACGTTGGGTAAAATCACTAGCACTGCTCAAAGGTTACTAGCCCAATATAATATTTAACAGAAAAGTCTTGTAATTCGAGTTTTGGTTTCTTTTCATGAGTTTTAAATGCATTTTGAAGGTATCTCCACATTTCTTATAATATGCAAGGTTATCCAAGCACATGAAGGCATCTCAATGAAGACTTCGCTAAAACAAATAGCTCATTGAAACTATGGAAATAACAGGTTTTTGAAAGGTTGGGGTAGAAAGTGCTGTCACTACACGATCTATCAATTTATAATTTATTTCTCATTTTAACAATTTTTTTACTAGCCCATCGAATATAAAGGTAACTAGCAAATCAATAGATTGAAATAATTCTTGTTGTTTTGTTTTAATTGAAAGATATCATCGGATTGTCACCCTTTCACATAGTAACAATTTTGACCGTTTCCAGTTGAAGAAGAAAATCAACCATAGATTAATGTCCGAGTCGGGATCACGTCCGATTTAAGGACGAGTTACCCTAATGTCAAAAGGCATTAAT
Source organism: Cyrtodaria siliqua (assembly GCA_037043455.1). Taxonomy (NCBI): domain Eukaryota; kingdom Metazoa; phylum Mollusca; class Bivalvia; order Adapedonta; family Hiatellidae; genus Cyrtodaria; species Cyrtodaria siliqua. The sequence goes on from JAWPHD010000290.1 coordinate 469,773, forward strand.
TGAAACTACTTATTGAAACATGCATAATACCTACCTGTGCTATAAATAAACCATTTGTCCCTACATGCTAACTGTTTTATGCTAAGTGTAGCATTGATGGGATACATCATATTAGTACATCAGTTAACGTATGAGGTATTGAAACTATTTTTGCTTAGTTTTCATAGTTTAATTCTATTCTATTGATTGGATTGATTAATGCATGTTTCTGAATACTTTGTCAGCTGTTGTTTTTTACACTTTGTTTAATCATAGTTATTCTGCATTCTTAGCTCCCAGGCCTCATCCTTGTTACCATAATTTTAACTATTTTAAGAATGTACATTTATTTGCTTGATGGATAATGGCCTTGACCCTCCAAGAGGGGTTGTTCGTGACCGAGTGTTTAGAGTCTCTGACTTGAAATCACTTGCCCCTGACCTCTGTGGGTTTGAGCCTCATTGGACCAGGAATCTTTACGTGAGGAAGCTATCCAGCTGGTTTGCGTAACATCCGTGGTTCTACCCAGGTGCCCGCCTGCCCATGAAAATTGTCCGGAGGTGCACCTGTGGTCTTCCTCCATCAATGGAAGCTGGAAAGTCACCATATCAGCTGTTTGTGCGACTATAAAATCCAATTCAGTTCAGTGACAGACACATGATAAAGGAAAAATAAATTTAAAGTTGGGATTTATCTTAAAGTTTTCATTAAAGCTGTTGTCTGAGGAAAGCCTTTTCCTGATATAACAGGTGGTTAAGGGGATGCAATTAAACCCTATTCATTGTATTACAGCACAAACTGGAGAATGGCAGCTCTCAATCATTCGGAACAGGAAGTGCTCTCTGCTGGGGAGAGGCTTGGAAGACGTGGGAAGTTACTCTATAACGAATATCTGAAATACAAGTCAACAATGAAACCAATGTTTACCACCATCTCAAGTGTAATTGTAAGATGTTTTATTGCTTCAGCATCAGCAGACAATTTATAAACTGTATAAATTTATAACTTCATTTACCAAATGACATTGCATGTACGCTGTCGCTTATATGCCGTGTTGTAAATTCATTTATCAAATGATGTTACTTATATGCCATGTCATAACTTCATTTACCAAATGACATTGCGTGTATTCTGTCACTTATATGCCGTGTTGTAAATTCATTTATCAAATGATGTTACTTATATGCCATGTCATAACTTCATTTACCAAATGACATTGCGTGTATTCTGTCACTTATATGCCATGTATGCCGTGTCATAACTTCATTTAGCAAATGAAATTGCATGTATGCTGTCGCTTATATGCCGTGTTATAAATTCATTTATCAAATGATGTTACTTAATATATGCCATGTCATAACTTCATTTAACAAATGACATTGCATGTATACCATGTATACTGTCGCTTATATGCCTTGTCATAAATTCATTTATCAAATGACATTGCGTGTATTCTGTCGCTTATATGCCATGTATGTCATGTCATAACTTCATTTACCAAATGACATTGCATGTATGCCATGTATACTGTCGCTTATATGCCTTGTCATAAATTCATTTATCAAATGACATTGCGTGTATTGTGTCGCTTATATGCCATGTATGTCTTGTCATAACTTCATTTACCAAATGACATTGTATGTATGCCATGTATACTGTCGCTTATATGCCTTGTCATAAATTCATTTATCAAATGACATTGCGTGTATTCTGTCGCTTATATGCCTTGTCATAAATTCATTTATCAAATGACATTGCGTGTATTCTGTCGCTTATATGCCGTGTCATAACTTCATTTATCAAATGACATTGCGTGTATTCTGTCGCTTATATGCCGTATCATAAATTTATTTATCAAATGACATTGCGTGTATTCTGTCGCTTATATGCCGTGTCATAACTTCATTTATCAAATGACATTGCATGTATTCTGTCGCTTATATTCTGTGTCATAAATTTATTTATCAAATGATGTCACTTATATGCCGTGTCATAAATTCATTTACCAATTGACTTTGCATATATTCTGTCGCTTATATGCCATGTATGCAGTGTCATAACTTTATTTACCAAATGATTCACTTATATGCCGTGTCATAACTTCATTTACCAAATGTATGCTGTCACTTTCATATGCCATGTCATAAATTCATTTCATAATTATGATATTACCACATGTGTTATACCATCATGCAATGTTCAGCGATAATGTAAGAGGTGCTAGATTGAATTTGTTTCTCTAGTTAATATTTATTTGAGTGAATAACTCAAAGAGATTAAAAAGAGTCATATATCAATTCATGCTTGTTTCATATGAAAATCTATGAAACTCATTGAATATTCTTAATATATGAATCACTAACTTAGGAAGGCTCATAACTATATAAAATCATTCAACTTGTTTCGTAGTTTGCTCATATGAAACAAACAGGAATGTAAGAATATCTTTAACTTATAGTCCACTGCCATTAAAATGATAGAAGTGCCCTCACACCATTCATTAAGTGTACTCCAAATAAAAACAACAACACCTGTTTGAAGGAATACTAAATTCGACTTTATGTTTTTAAACACTTTTTATGCCGTGGTGCGGCGTCTGTCGTCCGTCTGTCCGTAAACTTTTATTTGTAGCGACAACTCCTCTGAAACTACTGGATGGATATTCATGGAACTTAACAGAAATGTTGCCCATAAAGTCTAGTTGATCCTAGCAAAAATTCATGTTGATGTGAAATCCAAGATGGCCGCCAAAGCTAAAAATAGAGTTTTAAAATACAAGTTTGTAGCGACTACTTCTTGAAAACTATAAGTGATATTGATATGGGACTTTTTCTAAAATGATCAGCATGACATGATGTTGATCCTTGTCAAAAATCGTTTTGATTCAACGTTAAACATGGCTGCCAGCGGCCATCTTTGTTTACATAGAGTTATATAGTAAAAACTTGTAGCGACTACTCCTCTGAAACTACTTGACGGATTGTCATGAAACTTTACAGGAATGTTGCTCTTGATGTCTCATTGATCCTGTCAAAATTTCAGATCTGCCAGAAATTCAAGATGGCCGTCACAGCTAAAAATAGATTTTTAAAAAATAAGTTTGTAGCGACTACTTCTTGAAAACTATAAGTGATATTGATATGGGACTTTTTCTAAAATGATCAGGATGACATGATGTTGATCCTTGTGGAAAATTATTTTGATTCGACGTTAAACATGGCTGCCAGTGGCCATCTTTGGTTACATAGAGTTATATAGTAAAAACTTGTAGCGACTACTCCTCTGAAACTACTTGACGGATGTTCATGAAACTTCACAGGAATGTTGCTCTTGATGTCTAGTTGATCCTAGAAAAAATTCAGGTCGGCCGGAAATTCAAGATGGCCGCCACAGCTAAAAATAGATTTAAAATAAATAAGTTTGTAGCGACTACTTCTTCAAAACTATAAGAGATATTGATATGGGACTTTTTCTAAAATGATCAGTATGACATGATGTTGGTCCTTGTCGAAAATCGTTTTGATTTGACGTTAAACATGGCTACCAGCGGCCATCTTTGTTTACATAGAGTTATATAATGAAAACTTGTAGCGACTACTCCTCTGAAACTACTTGACGGATTTTCATGAAACTTCACAGGAATGTTGCTCTTAATGTCTTATTGATCCTAGCAAAATTTCAGGTCGGCCGGAAATTCAAGATGGCCGCCACGGTTAAAAATAGATTTTCAAAAAACAAGTCTGTAGCGACTACTTCCTGAAATCAAAATCAATCAGTAGAGCTTCAAGGTCGTTGACCTCTTGTTAATAATGTGTAAAAATGTAAAAATGTAATTCTGTATTCTATAATCCACTAGTTTCACTTCAATGAAGTCTGACATTATATGCTATTATGAGTCTGTATTCTATAATCCACTAGTTTCACTTCAGTGAAGTCTGACATTATATGACTATTATGAGTCTGTATTCTATAATCCACTAGTTTCACTTCAGTGAAGTCTGACATTATATGACTATTATGAGTCTGTATTCTATAATCCACTAGTTTCACTTCAGTGAAGGCTGACATTATATGACTACTATGAGTAATAAATAGGATAAATAAAATCTCGATATTTTTATTGAATTTATTATCTTGTTGGTGATATTTTAATACCCCCGCTTTCACAAAGTGAAGATCCCGTCGCATTACATCGCGTCCCGTCCCGTCGCGTAGTGTAACACATTATTTAATATTACTTGCATTCCTCAAACAGTTTTGAATGGGGTGTTCCCAAACTTCATATACACATAACAACTGATCAAAATGCGAGGGTATTCATCACCTTCAGTTCTAGTCGCAAACATTGGTTTCTTCGTTTAATAAATTCAATAATAAATAAACACACACCATAAGATCCTATTTATAATATTATAATATATCCCGTACATATGTTACTGGGTTATACTGTTTATGATTTAACTGAACATTATGAAATATGTTTCAGAAAGTTGGACAGAGTAAGGCGGCGACTGTGAAAGCTGCGGACCTGCAGTTTCTGGCAGACATTGTAGAAGCAGATGAAGCTCATTTTCCCTGGAACAGGGAGACCTTGCAAGGGGAAGAGGTGGGACATTTGAACTCTAACTTTTATATACTATTTTCAGTCTATCACACAATTTATGTTTGTTTATATTAACTTTCAACTTGAAATGTGGGTAGAACAATATTGACCTACATATAGCTGATCCTACATTAGTGCCTCTTTGATATGTAATTCATTAGACGAGTTGGACATAATTAAAATATGAAGCAAGGCTGTCAGGGTGGCCACAGACTCTGGAAAACAGGGAAAAGGGTGAAAAAAAATTCCCTGCAGGGAAAAATCAGGGAATTTGAAAATTTGCAAAAACTCAGGGAATTATCAGGGAATTTTACAAAGATTGGAGAGAACAAATCTTGGCTACTGGTAGCTTCTCTTCCTGACTTTATTAAGCCGTATTTCTTCAAACTGTTAGCAATATATTAATAAAGCAATTTAAAACCTGTAAAACTCCAAAGATATGAGTAAAGAATGTGTGGCTTAATGGTGGTGAAGGTATGGCTATAAGGGGAGGTTGGAGGCCATACGTATACAGCTGTATTTGAGCTATAAACTCCGTGAAAAGATCAGGGAAAATCACCTTTCAGTCAGGGAAAAATCAGGGAATTAACAGGGAATTTCATTTTTGGATTTCTGTGGCCACCCTGGCTGTGCTGAGCCTAATATAACTTTTATTCAATGAGTAATTAATTCAGCATTAAATAAGCACTAATGTGAGATTCTGTTTATATAACTTACATTTATTAATGTAACTTCCTATTTATATAGATGTCATATGATGAGGTTGTATGTTTCATTTGTTGACATTGCATGTTGCTTCTGTCTTATCCGTATAAGAACAATGGAACTGCCTTGTCGATTTTTTATTCCTCGTTTGTAACAGTTCTGGATATTATCGAGGCAATTCTGATTTCACACCAAGCTGAATGGAAAAGTTTGAGAGATAATTTGGTCATCACTTGGCCAAATCTCTATCATAGATGTTTGAATTTTCTCACTCAAACTGACATATCTTTGCATGTGTCAGATGTAAGATGTAGAACTTTGTAATAGCCTTATGAAGTCACCTTTGGCCAAACTTCTATACTAGATGTCAGCTTTTTTCTTGTTCAAACTGACATATATTTTATAATCGTCAGGTGTTGAACTACAGTAGCAGCCTTCAGAAGTCACCATTTGGCCCCACCATGCTGGATGATGTCTGCAACACAGACAAGATCATGAAGGGACTCTCCATAGAAAATGGACATGCTCAGATGTCAAAAATAATGTCATATGCTGCATTGTGGGTAAGTATAACAGGGTGCTTCCAGAATCATGACCCTAAAGACGTATATAAATCATCTGCTGTGCATGCCCACACTTGTTTATATCCAGAGTTATTCAGAGTTACCTGAACTGTTGTAAATTGGAGATGGTAGAATGGGGGCGAACTATGTAGTTTTACATGTAGGGTAGATATATATAACTGGCATAATTTTACAAAACATTGTGGTCATCTGTTGGTGAAATGGAGTCCTTGGGGTTGCTGGTGCCACATAGTGGAATCAACTTACCGTATGAAAAGAAATACAGTAGCTACTATATTTTCACACAAGAAACTCAAAACTTTCACTAATGGCAAAAAGGATATTAACTTTAATATCCAGAGTTGGTACATTTGTTGATGGAAATGATAGTGCAAAGGTTAATTACTCTGTCTGATTCTAATCTATTTATGATATATATATATATAGATTTTGCTTTCTCTATTTTCCAGGGACACGCCCTATACTACCCAATCATGGAAGAGCAGCTGGTCATCACAGATTTCTCATTCTTAGCAGACGTCATACATAAACTCATGTGTGAGTCTGCCCCAAGGTCATGTGACCTCCGTTGCCTTGGAAACCAGATTCCATGTTGGACGTTTGAGGATTTGATGAAAACATGGACAGGCACCTCTAAAGAGCAAATAGTATGTCAGAGTTGTTTATTGCCTAAGCTTGAGGCTCAAACATAAACTTTTGTGATCACTCTTTGTATGTCATCTCCGCTGTCTAAATATTTGCCTAATCAGCATCATCTTAATCAGTTTTGCTGATTTTAACTAAACTTTTATGGACTAATGCTTTTCAGCTTGTTAGCTTCAGCCAGTATAGCTTCTGCGATGGCGAGTTGTCCGTTGTTCATCCGTCGTCCGTTAACTTTTGTTTTGTTTACTCGATAGGGACTTCATTATAAATTGGATCTTTATGAAACTTTACCAGTGTCTTTATATCAATAAATGCTTGGATGAGTTCAAATAAAAACAGCCAGATCGGATCAGTAACACCAGAGTTATGGCCCTTGTTTTGCTGTAAAATGCCACGTTAAGCCTTGTTTACGTTCTAGCACCTTTATTTTGTATTTGATCTTTACGAAACTTTACCAGTGTATTTATATCAAAGCTCAGGTGAATTCGAAAACCAGCCAGATCGGATTAGTAAACACCAGAGTTATGGCCCTTGTTTTGCTGAAAACTGCTATATTAAGCCTTGCAATGTTTACACTCTAGCACCGTCATTTATTGTTTGATCTTTACCAAATTTGCCAGATTGTCAATATCAATGAAAGCTCGGACAAGTTTAAAAAACAGCCAAATGGGATTAGTTTAACCGGAGTTCTGGCCCTTGATTTGCTGAAAAACACCATATTCTGCCTTGTGAACACTTCATTTATTATTGGAGCTTTACCAAACTTGCACAGATCAATGAAAGGTTTCTGAAATATGCTATAATTTGGCCTTGTTAACACGACAGGGCCTTCATTTTGCATTGGCTCTTTTTACAAACTTTACCCAGATTGGTAATATCAATGAGCTCAGGCAAATTTGAAAACCTGCTAAATCGTATAAGTAACACCAGAGTTACGGCTCTTGATTTAGTTAAAAATGCTCTATTTAAGACGATAGGCCCTATATTTGGCCGGATTTTAATGAAACTTTGCATGGATGATCAGTACCAAATATAGTTATGCATATCATCACCGTGTTCCGGTTGAATGATTTTTGGCAGAGTTTTGGCCCTTTAAAGGTTTTACTACACAAACTTTGTCTTGACTAGTTCTCCTGAACCCTTGACCGGATTTCAGAGAAACGTTGCAGGGATGATCAGTAACAAACCTAGTTGTGCATATCATCACCGTGTTCTGGTTGAAAGATATTTGTCGGAGTTGTGGCCCTTTACAAGTGTTAATACATAAACCTTATCTGGACTAGTGCTGCTGAACCCGTGGCCAAATTTCAACGAAACTTGGCAAGGATGATCAGTACCAAGCCTAGTTGTGCATGTCATCACTGTGTTCCAGTTGAATGATTTTTGGCAGAGTTATGGCCCTTTAAAGTTTTTAATACTCTTAACTTTGTACAGACTAGCTCTCCTGTAACACAGGCTGGATTTCTTGGTAACGAAACTTGGCAAGAATGATCAGTACCAAGCCTAGTTGCGCAAGTCATTGCCATGTTCTGGTTTAATGATTTTTGACAGAGTTATGGCCCCTTATACACAAACCTTATCCTGACTAGTTTTCCTGAACCTCTGCTCGGATTTCAGGGAAACTTTATCAGGAAAGATCAGTAGAAAGCCTAGTTGCGCATATCATTGTCGTGTTCCGGTTAAATGATGTTTGGTGGAGTTGTGTCTCTTTAAGACGTTTTAATACACAGACTTTGTCTGGACTAGTTCTCCTCAACGGGCATTCGGCTTTCAACGAAACTTGGTTGCATATATCATTGTCTTGTTCCGGTTGAAGGATTTTTGGTGGAGTTATGGCCCTTTAAAGGTTTAAATACATAACCTTTATCCTGACTACTTCTCCTGATCAGCTGCCTGGATTTCCATGAAACTTGGTAGGGATGACCATTACCAAGCCTAGTTACACATGTCTTCGTCGTCTTCCAATTTAATTACTTTTGGCGGATTTATGGCCCTTTCTCCTGTGGGGGAGACATCTGTTTTCACTAAGAACAACCCCTAGTTCTAATTTAGTATGCATTACGTGGTCCGAGTATTAACTTTCATACCCGATCCAATCCCTTCTCCAAGAAGCAAAAACTGGGTTGGCTGGAGTATGAAATAAAATCTTAATTTCGACTTTGTTTGCATATTGTAAAATTAAAACATTTAATAGGTAATTTTAAACAGGTTATCGCATTTTTCAGTAAAAAATTGACGAAATATCCGTTATAAAACCCTACTGATATAAACTTTCCCATCGATTAATGGAATTAAAGTGGGACCACGTAATGATAAGTAATGATTATTTAGGGACTCGAGGCACAACAATTATATGAAATGTGTTCAAAACCTATTTTATACAATTGTTGTGCCTCGAGTCCCTAAATAACCATACCAAATGAGAACTAGGGCCGCTTGTTAAATTGTTAGCATGGGTCAAGGGTTTATTAGTTTCTGTTGTGGGTGTTGTTGTTTTGTGGGTATTTTTTGCAATGTTTTGAAAGAAGTACTGATGGGAATCTTATGACGACAACCCTTGTTTTAGCCAGTAGAGTGTCCTCGTGGGCCTCTTGTTAAAATTAGGTCAACAAAATATCCACCATTAATAAAAACAGCCGAAACTTTTTAAAAACTCAAGTAACGCTAGACCAATTTTGACAATTGTTATGAAGGAAAGGTTGGTGCAGCTAGACTGTCAATTTTGTTCAAATGAAGTAAAAAATGGGGGCTCCAAAGTTTGAATATGGAGGATTCACATAGCTAAACATGCTAAATAATAGAAAATAATGGTGGAACATATTGAAAAATCTTCTTCTCTGAAACTACAAGCATAGGGCTCCCATATTTTGCATATAGCATTAGCTTATGATCCTCTGCCAACATTTTTCCAATGGTGACCCTGTGGTCAAATTTAAATCGGCTCGGGTAGGGGAACAAAGGAAATCTATATAGAGTTATATAACTAATCTATAAACAATTCTCTTCTGCTGGATCTAGAGATCTAATATTTTGCACCTAGCATAAGTTTTTGGTCTTCTACTTAGTTTGTTCAAATGGTGAACCAAGGCATAGACGTTTCATACATTGCTTGTGCCATTAGCTTATGGTCTTCTATCCAATTTGGTCTTGTCACAGGTGTTATATGTTTTACATAGACTTTTATAGTAATATAGTTATTCACTACAGTACTGATTATTTGAATTCCAGTTATTGGAAGTATATTTGGGTCCCCAACATTTCTGTATTTTTCATTACTTTTTCATCTTAATTTTCTATGTGATCTTTACCAAACTTGGGCAGATTGGTGATATCAGTGAAAGTTTGGATCTGTTTTATCCGTCTGTGCCAGGTAAGTAACATCAGAGTTATGGCCCCTTGATTTGTTCATCAAGTTTGTTTATCAGTTGTGTCAATGTGGGGAACATGTTTATCAATGAATTGAAGCTTGCTGTGTCATGTTAAGATGACTTATGGTAAAGACTTTGGAGAAAATATCAGATTTATACTAAATTCATAACTTATCTCTAAATCTGTTATATTTGCAGCTGTTGGTGCTGAGACTGTTGGAGAAGCATGGCTGTTTGTTCAAGTTTGCCATAGACCCTTGGTCAAGTATAAAGGATGTGTCATTTGTGTATGTTTTGTACAAAGACTTTCCAGACAAGCCCTCCGTACCATTGGTAAGTTTGTCATAGTAGACCTATCATGTTATTCTATTTAAGAAAATTGCGTTAACCCTCATCCACATAGAGCTCCCCCCCAGTCGGTGGTGGGGTGATAAGAATCAGCCGACTGCTCGTTACTTAGCAGAGGGGTAGAACCCCCCCCCCGAAATGTAACCCACCTGTTGACCGTGGGTGGCGACCCGTGTCGTTGGAGAAGGGAGTCCTGGTGGTTGAGTGGCGTGGAGATCTGGTAGTTATCTCCACGTTGCAACACACCACTTTGGTCCGGACTTCAACTAGACGGGCGGTCAGATTTGGCCCGATCTGATCAATCGGTTTGTCACGCCAGCTATAAGAGACCCGACCTTATTATTCAAACAATACCAGTACACTGTATCTTACTTACTTTTTATATTGTTCTACTTTAAACATTATATAGATAGGGTCTTTTATGGCGGTGGCGCACGGGCTAATCATGTATTTCAAAACGCTATATGGCTATACTCGTGCCACTTTTTAAGCGGAACATAAGTGCGGCTCTTTGACTTTTTAGTTAAGGGGTTATGTCCGCTGGGTGGTATGGGGGGTCTGATGCGTTAGCTTGATATGAGTATACCTTCTACGTATTCTTGGCATTTTGCTGTTGGATATCCACAGCAAATGTCCCCTTGTTGGACTCCGAGGTGGGTGAGAAGCGTGGAAGATGAATTCTTAACGCCACATCATGGCATCACAAAACGCAAAAACTACTAATAAACGGAAAAAAACAGATAATGAATCTGATACTGAGGAATCAGTAATCAATCAATCTTTTCCTCGTTTTCTCATTATCGAATCGGAAAACGGGGAAAAACCTATTGCAGATATGTCACCTTTCGTGATCGAGAAAACTGTCCATTCCATTGCTGGACATGTAAAACAAATTAAAAAATTAAAAAACAAAACAATTCTTATTGAAACAAACAAAAAATCTCACTCCGATAATTTACTTACAATTACACAAATCTTAAACACAAAAGTCAAATGTTACGCTCACACCTCTATGAATATCTCCAAAGCCCTCATCAGGTGCCCGGATCTCTCCGGAGTACCTGAAGACGAAATTATTCGCGAGCTTGCGCCACAGTTGGTAACTGCAGCTCGCCGAATAACCATCAAAAGGAGTGACAAAATTATTAGTACAAATACTATCATACTCACATTTGCAACACCCGTCTTTCCAAAACAATAAAGGTGGCATATCTGCAGTTGCATTTTGACGCCTACATTCCAAACCCGTTACGTTGCTACAACTGCCAAGCCTTTGGGCACCACAACTCCAGGTGTACTAAAGAAGAACGTTGTGGTAAATGTGGCGACTCTGCATTCAAACATAACGAATCAGATTGTCCTAACGACCTCAAATGTACCAACTGCGGTCTGGGACATCACGCAAATTCAAAATTATGTGAAAAATTTAAAAAAGAAAAAGAAATCATAACAGTTAAATATACACGAAACATTCCCTTTCAAGAAGCAAGAAAATTAATTGAAGAAAAATATAAAATTTCAAGTCCGACCTCTTACGCATCTATTCTCAAAACAACAGCAACACACACAGAATGCAGGGATGCAAGTACGCAATATGAACCACAGCCAGAAATTCAAAATACAAAGAATACTTCCTCAGTATCAAATCCAAACAAAAGTCAACAAACACAACTTAACAAACCAAAATTAAACTTTTCACCTAATCAAACTTTTACATTTAAATCAAACACAAAACCGGCAGGCTCTGGCAATGTCAAGAGCATGTCAATTTCTCAGAATTGGAAAGAGGGTTCTTCTAAGACTGTGAAGTCTAGAAGTTCCCCAGTCGTGAAGCCTAATATATCCTCGGTTGGAAGGCCTAGTGCTGCTCCGGCTAAGGAAGTTGGAAAGCCTAGTGCTGCTCCAACTAAGGAAGTTGGAAAGCCTAGTGCTTCTCCAACTGGGGAGCACAAGGAGCAGCCAAAGGTGTCTAATGGCCCTATTGAGCTGCATAACAAATTCGAACAGCTTATGGACATTTCAGAGCCGGCAGCTGCACTGCCACTTCCATCCTCTCATGTTCGAATGGAAATGGTTGACCATTTAATCGAGAACCAACTATTATCAATTCACCAACATGGTTTCAGACGGGGCTGCTCCTGTGCTACTCAGTTATTGGAGTGTCTCGATGACTGGTCAGAGGCAATTGACTGCGGTCAAGAAGTCGATGTCATTTATCTGGATTTTAAAGCGGCTTTCGACAAAGTACCCCATAAAAGCTTAATGAGTAAGGTTAAATCTATGGGAATAACTGGTAAACTTTATGACTGGATAGAGGACTTTTTAACAAATAGAAAACAGAGGGTGATGGTCAATGGGCAGGTCTCAGAACTCAGGGATGTCACAAGCGGGGTACCCCAGGGCAGTGTTCTTGGGCCTGTTTTGTTTCTTATTTACATCAATGACCTCCCGGACGCCATGTCCTGCACCGCCAAACTTTTTGCTGACGATACTAAACTGTATACATGCATAAATAGCCCACAGCGTGAGATAGACTTACAAGACAGTATCTTCACTGCATGTGAATGGGCTAAAAAATGGCAAATGATATTTAATGCCAAAAAGTGCAAACACTTACATATTGGTAATAATGATGAAGAATCCGATGTATTCTACATCAAGGATAATTCGAATAATATAGAAGAAATTACCAAGGTAACACATGAAAAAGACCTGGGAGTAACATTTGACTCAAAATTAAAGTTCTCCTATCATATAAGTGGTAAAGTATCTAAGGCCAATAGAAACCTCGGTCTAATATATAAAACTTTTACATACATGGATAGAGAAATGTTTCTGTGTTTATATAAGTCCCTTGTTAGACCACACCTTGAATATGCTACGGTGGTTTGGTCTCCATACCTAAAAAAAGATATAATTGCCATAGAAAATGTCCAAAAAAGAGCGACTAGGATGGTGGAAAACCTCAGTAACTTTTCGTACCATGCTAGACTCACTATGCTAGGACTACCAACCCTTGAGTATAGAAGAGAGCGGGCTGACGTGATTCAGGTTTATAAAATCTTAAATAATATCGATACAGTTGACAAAAATAAACTGTTCACTCAGGCCCCTGAGCTTGGAAAAAGGGGAAATTCCAAGAAACTATTTAAAAAAAGAGCAAGAATTGATATTAGGAAATATTCATTTGCTTACAGAGTCGTAGAATCTTGGAATAAACTCTCTAACACTGTGATTGAGGCACCCACCATCAATTCCTTTAAAAGTAGGCTAAATTTACATTGGGCAAATCATCCAAATAAATTCAACCCAAAAAACTAATAAGGAACCGGAAGTCCTTCACTATGATATAAATCATAACTAGACTGGGAAAACAACATCAAAAAGGGCCTAAGAAACCTGTTGGTTTAGACTGGCTTCTACTACAGTATGAACAGTATGAACAGTATGAAAGGTTAGTTGAGGTGCCACTTCAGCTGACTTCTTCCGGGGAGGAGGATCCATCAGTGGAGATGTCGCTGCTTGAGTCTCCTAAGACCTCTCCTAAATCTAAGGCCAAAAATAAAAACAAAATTAGAAATCGCCTTAGCGCTAAATAATGGGTAAAACTAATAAGATCATTCAATGGAATTGTCGAGGTTTGAAACCAAATTATGATGAAATCAGCTTAATTTTAAATGAACACAACCCTATTGTCTTTTGTCTTCAAGAAACATTCTTGAAGACAAATGATAAGGTATCTTTTAAACAATACTCACTATACAATCATATTTGTGATACCGGGGACAAGGCCACTGGTGGAGTTTCGATAATCGTTAATCGAAACATTCCTCACAGACCTGTTGCGTTGAAAACAAATTTGCAAGCTATTGCGGTCAGTGTTACTATGCACAGAGTCATAACAATATGTTCCTTATATTTACCACCTAGTTCTTCACTAGACCCTAAAGATCTAAATCACCTAGTTGCACAATTGCCATCACCTTTTATACTCTTGGGCGATTTTAATGCACACAACTACATCTGGGGTTGTAAAGATATAAACGATAAAGGCAAGAAAATTGAGGATTTCTTAGCCAAAAACAATTTGTCTTTTTAATAATAAGTCACATACTTACTTACATCCTGCTACAGGCTCTCATTCTTCCATTGATTTTACAATATGCGATCCAACGCTTTTGATGGATTTTTCGTGGAGTGTTGGAGACGACCTCTGTGGAAGTGACCACTTCCCCATATTTCTTGAAAATATCGGCCCTCCACTTCTCGAAAAAACGCAACGATGGAAACTTCGCAAGGCTGATTGGACTACGTTTCAATCTCTTTGCGAGGAACAATTAAAGCCTTCCGTTTTCGAGGATGTCGAAGACGCAACTGCTCTTTTTACCAAAACTCTTCACGATATAGCTGATCAAACCATTCCAAAAACCTCAGCAAATCCTAAACGCCCACATAAACCATGGTACAACGATGACTGCAAAAAGGCAGTTGGCGATCGTAAAGCTGCATTAAATAATTTTAACTTGCGGCCAACTCAAACAAATTTAGATAACTTTAGAATTTTTCGTGCGAAAGCCCGTCATACTATTAAGGATAGCAAGAGGAAATCCTAGAGAACTTACGTCTCTAGGCTAAATTCTCGCTCATCTCTTAAGAAGACATGGGACATGGTCCGGAAAATAAGTGGTAAAGGTAATTCTAGTACTGTACATCATCTTAAAACAGATAATGGAGATATAACATCTGTCAAAGATATTACAAACACTTTGGCAGAAACTTTTTCAACAAATTCTTCTTCTGAAAATTGTCAACCAAATTTTCTGAAAAATAAGAAACAAAAAGAACAGAAGAAGCTGAACTTCAAGTCGAAAAAGTTGGAAAAATACAATAAACTATTCACTCTCAAAGAACTTCGAGAGTCCCTTAAAAAGGCTCATGATACATCAGCTGGTCCTGATGATATCCATTATCAATTACTAAAACATTTACCTGAATCCTGTCTCTCTACCCTTCTTGATATATTTAATAAGGTTTGGGTGACGGGAATCTTCCCCGATTCTTGGCGGGAAGCAATCGTTATTCCAGTCCCCAAACCTGGAAAGGATCATACGGACCCAATAAATTATCGCCCAATCGCTTTAACGAGTTGTATATGTAAAACCATGGAACGAATGATTAATGAGAGACTCATTTGGTACCTGGAGTCCAACAAACTGATAACAAAGTATCAAAGTGGATTCCGGCGCCAACGAGGCACAACAGACAATCTCATACGATTTGAATCGTTTATTAGGGAAGCTTTCATAAAAAAAGAACATTTAGTCGCTGTATTTTTTGACTTGGAGAAAGCTTATGATACTGCATGGAAGTAGAGTATTATGAATGATCTACATGACATTGGTCTTAGAGGCCGATTACCCATTTTTATAGAGAAATTCTTAGATGATAGACAGTTTCGTGTCCGAATGGGTTCAACCCTCTCTGATATTCATGAACAGGAGATGGGTGTTCCACAGGGCAGCATACTCTCTGTCACACTTTTTAATATAAAGATTAACAGTATAGTAAAATGCATCAATCCAGGTGTGGATTGTTCGCTATATGTTGACGACTTTGTTATATGTTATGTTGCAAAAAACATGAATACTATCGAGAGACCATTACAACAATGTCTCAATAAACTTCAGACCTGGTCTGATGAAAATGGTTTTAAATTTTCTAAATCTAAAACTAATTGTATGCACTTTTGTCAACTTCGTAAACATTATGAAGACCCTCATCTAACACTGGATGGGTCACCAATACCAGTAGTGGATGAGACAAAATTCCTTGGTCTTATTTTCGACCGTAAATTAACGTTTATACCACACCTTAAATACTTGAAGGCCAAATGCCTTAAAGCTCTTAACTTACTTAAAGTTGTTGCAAACACTAATTGGGGAGCAGATCGAAAAGTCCTCTTGCGACTTTACAGAACTCTTATCAGATCCAAGCTGGACTACGACTCAATAGTATATGGATCGCCTTGCAAGTCGTACTTGCAGATGCTCGACCCTATACATAATCAAGGATTACGACTCGCCTTAGGTGCCTTTCGTACATCACCAGCCAAAAGTCTATATGTTGAAGCCAATGAACCATCACTGTCTCATAGACGAGACAAATTAGCTCTTCAATACGCCATTAAATTAAAGTCTAACCCTTCAAACCCAACTTTCGATAATGTTTTTAATCCTAGTTGTGAACCTCTTTTTGATCGAAAACCGAAGGCCATTCGACCATTTGGTCATCGTTTTAAACCAAAATTAAGAGACACTGAAATCGACCTAAATTTGATTGCCAAGTACAAAGTACCACAAATTCCACCGTGGACTTTGGAAACTCCAACAATTATTTTTGATCTTTGTAATAATAACAAATCCAGTACAGACCCTACTGTCTTTCAAAGCAAATTTAATGAAATTATATCGAAATACAGTGACTTTCAACATATCTACACAGATGGCTCTAAAGATGGAGATAAGGTAGCTGCAGCAGCTGTTCACAAACACAGCATAAAGAGCCGCCTGCCTGACAAGGCCTCGATCTTTTCAGCTGAACTTAAGGCAATTGAACTTGCCTTAAATTATATTCAGGAATCTGATGATGACCATTTTGTAATCTTTTCTGATTCCCTTTCATCTCTTCAAGCACTGGGTAATATGAAACATGATAACCCAGTTGTGCTTCAACTTTTAGAAAAGTACAATTCTCTTATAATTGATAATGTTATTATTTTCTGCTGGCTTCCAAGCCATGTAGGAATACGTGGTAATGATAGAGCTGATAGTGCTGCTAAGGCAGCATTAGATTTACATATATCTAATACCAAATTACCTTATACTGATTTTAAAAGTTGTATTAACACATATATTCGTAACTCTTGGCAAACCGCTTGGGATTTGTCAGTTAACAATAAACTCCATTCAATTAAACCGTTACTCGGAGAATGGCGTTCTTCTAGTAGACCCGTTCGTCGAGAGGAAGTTGTCCTAGCCCGGTGCAGGATAGGGCATACACGTTATACTCATTCATATTTATTACAAGGTGAGCAATTACCAGAATGTATACCCTGCTTTGCACCGTTAACGGTCAAACACATCTTATTGGAATGTGTAGACTTTGATCCTATACGTCAAAGGTACTACAATGTTAATACTATGAAAGAGTTATTTGATACTGTAGATTTTAGTCTTGTTTTAGATTTCCTAAAAGAGATCAGACTATATAAATCATTATAATGTGTTTTTATATATATTTACTTGTTTATATACCCGTTGACGGGCATTCGTTGATTTACATAAATAGTTTATATTACACCTTTAAGTTATCATCCCTTATTTTTTAATAGTTTTATCTTTATATATTTACATTAATTTTTAATTAATACTTCATTTCTTCATTTTTCATCAATTTTTGCGCACAATATGACCTATTTATGTGTCGACGTGCCGTAAAATACCATTCATTCATTCATTCCACATAGAGCTCTGGTGTAATATAAAAGGCATGTCATGTTCTTAATATTGAGGTGGCACGATAGCTTAGTGATTTAAAATAATAAAATGAATTCGATCCACACCCTGGCCTTTTCATTTGTATATTAAATTTCTGAAATACATTTAAGTATTTCCTACCTGACTAGTCTTTAAGATCAGACTGAGTATTTCCTACCTGACTAGTCTTTCAGATCAGACTGTGAGTATTTCCTACCTGACTAGTCTTTCAGATCAGACTGTGAGTATTTCCTACCTGACTAGTCTTTCAGACCAGACTGAGTATTTCCTACCTGACTAGTCTTTTAGATCAGACTGTGAGTATTTCCTACCTGACTAGTCTTTCAGATCAGACTGAGAGTATTTCTTACCTGACTAGTCTTTCAGAAAAGACCGAGTATTTCCTACCTGACTAGTCTTTCAGATCAGACTGTGAGTATTTCCTACCTGACTAGTATTTCAGATCAGACAGAGTATTTCCTACCTGACTAGTCTTTCAGATCAGACAGAGTATTTCCTACTTGACTAGTCTTTCAGATCAGACTGATTATTTCCTACCTGACTAGTCTTTCAGATCAGACTGTGAGTATTTCCTACCTGACTAGTCTTTCAGATCAGACTGAGTATTTCTTACCTGACTAGTCATTCAGATCAGACTGTATTTCCTACCTGACTAGTCTTTCAGATCCGACTGTGACTGAGTATTTCCTACCTGACTAATCTTTCAGATCAGACTGTGAGTATTTCCTACCTGACTAGTCATTCAGATCAGACTGTGAGTATTTCCTACCTGACTAGTCTTTCAGATTTCCTACTGACTAGTCTTTCAGATCAGACTGTGACTGAGTATTTCCTACCTGACTAATCTTTCAGATCAGACTGAGTATTTCCTACCTGACTAGTCTTTCAGATCAGCCTGTGAGTATTTCCTACCTGAATAGTCTTTTAGATCAGCCTATGAGTATTTCCTACCTGACTAGTCTTTCAG
The DNA here is from genome assembly GCA_037043455.1 of Cyrtodaria siliqua. Taxonomy (NCBI): domain Eukaryota; kingdom Metazoa; phylum Mollusca; class Bivalvia; order Adapedonta; family Hiatellidae; genus Cyrtodaria; species Cyrtodaria siliqua. Next base: position 488,528 of record JAWPHD010000290.1, read on the forward strand.
ATCAGCCTGTGAGTATTTCCTATCTGACTAGTCTTTCAGATCAGCCTGTGAGTATTTCCTACCTGACTAGTCTTTCAGATCAGCCTGTGAGTATTTCCTACCTGACTAGTCGTTCAGATCAGACTATTTCCTACCTGACTAGTTTTTCAGATCAGACTGTGCATAACCGACATTCATGGTATTCAGAAATGTATATGAACGTGCCTTTTAAATTAAAGTGGTCCAAATGTTGACTATTAAGTACTGCAAATATAAATGTTTTAACATAGAACTTTGTAATTGTATAAATATCTTCTAAATCAAATTTCATAACTTTAAATACACACATGTTTCGTACTGCAAGATGGTAGTCCTTCTTGACAACTTAGAAAACGAGTAGTTTGAAAACCTTTAGAAACAAAAATCAAGTCCATTTATTTTATTTATTTCAGGAACATTTCTGGCCGATAGAGACACCATTGAAGATGTCGCAGGGTGACAAGTATTTCTTCTGTGATCCAGGACTACCACAGTCATTTTTCCCCAATCTCCTCCGGTAAGCACAATAAAAGTTATATACTTGGAGTAGCACCTTAAACCAAAACTGGTAAGAATTTGCATGAGTTTGGCATAGGAACCATGGTGAGGACTGTATGGTAGAGCGTTCGGCTTGCATGCGGGCGGGAGGTCATTGGTTCAGTTACACCAAAGACCTCATAAAAATGATACTAGTAACTCCCTTGCTTGACGTTCAGCATGTAAAGGGTAGTTCTGTGACTGGTTGGTCCGGTGTCGGTATAATGTGACTGGGTGATGTATCATGTATGTGTACGGCATGGTATTCCAGTGTGGCAGCACTGTAAGGTTAAGCTTAATGAGCTCACTGCTACCCCATTAAACCCCATACATAAATAAATACCTATATGAGCTATGGTCCTTCGTTATGTGCCTGCCCATTTCTATTTTCCTATTACCGGTCATTATCTAATATTGCTCAGTTTCAAAAAACAGAAAAAAACTAAGAAAAGTATAAACAACCTGATATACACTATTACAAAGGTAATTACAAAGGGACATAAGAATGGAACATCAAGGGAAATAGAAAAAAAGCACAACACTATTCTTCTCTTGTACTGTATTGCAGATTTCAATGTTTCATGGTAAATAAGAATCGCATACATAAGAGCCACATTAACCAGAAAAGCGTCTTCAACATGGGCCTTGTAGGTACATTTTTGACTAATTTTGGAAAGGAAGTGGAGACCGCTAATATTTCTTTCATTACCAGAGGGCACAATTCCATTGTTTAGGAAAAACCTTTACATTTTATAACTTTGCAGATTTAGAGATGTGGGGAGGGGGTGGGGGTGGGGAGAAAGTGTCGATTCTTACGGATAGCGGGAGGTATACAGTACTGGTTCTACCATCGTATATGGAATTTAATGTGCTAAAAATGAAGTAAACACAATTCAAATGAACCTGCTCTTTAAAATTATGAAGCACTAGACAGAAAACCTTGTATTGTTAAAAAAAAGCTGCCGGTACTTTAGTAAACGTATTTATGGTTACAGTTTTTATGGATTTTGTGAACTTTTGTAGACATGCATTCAAGCTTGGTGGTCAGATGTTGGTATGGAAACAAGGCGTAGTCATACAGAAAGGTTCTGTGACAATATTGATAGAAAAGATCAAGGAATATGATGGTAAAATATTATTTCAGCAATTTTCTTCATATTGCTACACAAATGGTTGAAGACTAGTTATTAATATCATCCAGTAAGTATACAGATATGAGAATATTTAACTGTTTAGACCAAAATTTTGCCTAGTAACTACCCAAGAACTGTGTTTTTTGTAATGGCACATCAATACATCATCTTGGGTTGTTGAGAGCTGTCCCAGAGATAAGAGAATAAAACATAAGAAGCCAGAAACAATACCCTACACTTACTTATGCCAAATAGATTCCTATGTCTCTCTAACCATAAACTCTGATATATGGAAATTTAACAATGAGAGAATAAATGCATACTGTGAAATAAGTGAGTTTAAGCGTGTTTACTAATTTGACTTAAAGTACAAGATATATGACTCGCCAAACTTTGTCAGAATGTTTGCACCATAAAAATGTTGGATGATAAACCCATAACTCACAAAGTTCAACAAGTAGAACAAACTGAGAATTTAATAGGGAAAAGCCTGAATAAACTATTAGTCTAGTTGTATTTCAGGTCTGCCAGTGGTAGTTATTCAAGTGCGGGCCCCTATTGTGTACAGTATAAGCAGTCCAAAAAACGAGCTGTTGTGGACCAGTATGAAGCTGTATGCCAGCATAATGGATCATCTAGTCCTCAAATACAACATTTGTGTGGCAGTAAGTAGACGTGTGTATGGCTGTAAGTTGATTTGTGTGGCTGTAAGTAGACGTGTGTATGGCTGTAAGTTGATTTGTGTGGCTGTAAGTAGACGTGTGTGGCTGTAAGTTGATTTGTGTGGCTGTAAGTAGACGTGTGTGGCTGTAAGTTGATTTGTGTGGCTGTATGTAGACATGTGTGGCTGTAAGTTGATTTGTGTGGCTGTAAGTAGACGTGTGTGGCTGTAAGTTGATTTGTGTGGCTGTAAGTAGACATGTGTGGCTGTAAGTTGATTTGTGTGGCTGTATGTAGACATGTGTGGCTGTAAGTTGATTTGTGTGGCTGTAAGTAGACGTGTGTGGCTGTAAGTTGATTTGTGTGGCTGTAAGTAGACGTGCGTATGGCTGTAAGTCGATTTGTGTGGCTGTAATGAGACGTGTGTATGGCTGTAAATTGATTTGTGTGGCTGTAAGTAGACGTGATGTGTGTATGGCTGTAAGTTGATTTGTGTGGCTGTAAGTAGACGTGTGTATGGCTGTAAGTTGATTTGTGTGGCTGTAAGTAGACGTGTGTATGGCTGTAAGTTGATTTGTGTGGCTGTAAGTAGGTGTGAGTAGTAGTAGTGTATATGCAAATCAAGCACTATTTTGCTGCGTGCTCTGAAAGTTACGCACATCGGCTATTGTGTCCACAGTGTAGACACATGCTAATTAATCACGAGAGTCCTAGAAAAAGGGCGATAACACGCATATCAACATTCACCCGAGCCCCACCCGGGATTCAGAAGCAGAACCTAGTTGAAAACCCATACCCATGGGCTACGCGGATCCTTTCTTTAGCCTAGAGGCACTCGCTGGTAAGGTAAAAACAAAATGCCTTGATTTCTTTTCCCACAATCAGAAATTGATAATGTTCAAAAATAATTGAAACCGAATGCAGGTACGTTCTTGAATGAAGACGTTAATCCTGGGTTGAAAGGTCTGTTGGACTGTTAACCTTTTCTTTGACAACGAGACATATTAGTAAATAATTAGACATTAATTTGGTTATGCGCAATATCCACTTTACTTACGGGCAGTGATATACCCAACCGTTAAAATACCGCATTACCTGCAAAAATATGAGAATTGACAACCGAGTCCGCTTGTCAAATGCAGGCTTTACCTGTGCAGAGTTAACCTGTATGACGTGACAGTCGAACACGCTTGTCAGGTAATTCGTTTCGAGTGATCAGAAACATAACGGTTTAAATATGAGACTTGACAACAGAGACAGCTTGTCAAAACCTTACCTGTGCCAACCTACTTAATCGAACACGGCGTTGACTACCCGTCAAAACACAACTCACTCCCTCGTCAGAATGCACCAATTTATGTCAAATTTTAAAAAAATAAACCGGGAGTGCATGCCCCAATACCAGCTATGCTTCTGTGAATCTTAACAAGAATAAAGGTTCAGGTCAGTATTTATTATATTCAATAACTCAATCGATCAAATTTGTGAAAGTGATCACAAAGTGTAAAATGTTTGTTAACCCAATCGACCAAAAGGTGAACCTATCGGTCAAAAGGTGAACCTATCGAGAAAGTGTCAAACCATGGTCAAGGCCGCATCATTAATGAATGTCATGTAGTAGATAGTAAGGTATTTAAGGTTTGTAAATGAAACATGTGCACACTGTTAAGATGTCAGCACTATGAAATGGGACAAGACGGCGGTGTCATTAGCTAGAACAAAACAAAACATTACCATTCATCATCTACTTTGCAGAAATCTGTTCCATGCACAAACTGTGCCCCAAAGAGTCGCTATGAGATCCTTGCAAGTAAAGAAGTGAACAGATTTTTTCTCGAGCACTTGGTGAGGGTTGGCGAGCAGCGTGACGTGAGATGCAAACAGTGTGATGCAGCAAGCATTGCATACAGTCAGATTGGCCATGGTGACGTGTTTTTTTACCTGTATTCTAATAAAAATATGTTGTTTATTTCTAATATGAATTTTTATTTAAAAGAACAAATGGCAATTTGTGTGTATTTTTCCCCAAACTAGTTCAGGTATCACAATTCCCCCCCTCCCAACCCCAAAGAAAACAACAGCTACACACTACTTTTTTCAACTTTATATATTAGGGAAAATATATCCATATTATTGTTTGTCCTGTTTTGCATGTGACGGACTCAGTCACATGTGTAGCCATAAGCAAGAAAAGGTATTGCTCCCATTTCTAGTCGTGTGAGGTAGGGGTTTTCTTCATGTGAGATAACTCTTTCTTGCATACCGGACAAGGATATCCGTCATAGATATTTCCATCTCACCCTAGGGTTGAGATAAAATTCACGCGCGCCAACATCCAGTATGCAAGAAAACATGCAAAACGTTAGTAGCTGGCGGCGTCAACGCGCAACATGTCTCTGAAATACAAGAAAAAGAATCTATCATGGGAAGATGGGTATTCGGTTCAGATAGTGAATTCCAACCCTAGGTATAAGTGTTTTAATCGGAACCTCGGTACCGATAAAAACACTTATACCTCGGGTTGGAATTCCCTATCTTCACTGGATACCCATGAAAGATTCTTATAATCTCACATGACATGTGACTCTTACATGAAACATCATGATGTCACGTTGGTGACGTCGCTTTATTCTAGCGTAAAATCAAACACAGTCCTATTGCAATATGCCTGTACAAAGTGCATAATGGGAGAAAGATAATCCATCATCAGTTTATCCATGTGAGATAGGTAAATCTCAACCTCGGGATCAGAATTGCAACCAGGAACTCGGCATAATATCGTCCCTGGTTACAATTCTGATCCTCGGGTGAGATTTCACTATCTTACATGGATACTCATATTCTTCAGATAACTGATATATAACAAAACATGACTCTAATGGTCTACCTATTACTAAACCATGAAATTGAAAAAAGCAACAAAAAATGTTTAGCCAAAGAGTGTATGCCATATTTCTAACTTACAGTGCATGTATCAGTGTTGTAGCTGCTTGTAGGCACTGCATGCCTGGGCCTACAACTTTTTTCCAGATAGGAAAATTATAAATACATTTAAATGTATACTTATACTAGTCCGCATGTCCAACACATATTGGATGCAACAGTTTGAGTATGTAATCGCATTTTAAAAAAAAAGCTTGTCAGACTGCACCAATTTATGTCAAATTTTAAAAAAATAAACTGGGGGTGCATGCCCCAAAACCAGGGTCAGTATTCATAAAGCCTCTTAGCAATATCTTAACTTAAATCAAAATTTATCATTTTTTAAACACCTTTTTACATCGTTTTAAGACACCTTTTTTTATATTTTTAATAATTCTATGGATTAATAAACCACACAGCTAAACATGTATCTTAAAATGGATATCTTATAATAGGGAAATATTTGAGGTGATGATCATGGCAATTATTGAGTAAAAGTAACATGCCAATTTGCAAGTACTAAATAATAATAACTGATATTTTATTTCTTTCACATACTGTTTTTTAGCTCTATTGGCCAAGGGCCAGCAGAGCTTATGGGATGGCGAGTTGTCCGTCGTCTGTCATCCGTCCGTTAACTTTTTCCTCGTTAAGATGATGGGGCCTTCATTTTTCATCCAATCTTTCCCAAACTTTACCGAATTGTTAATATCAATGAAAGCTCGGACAAGTTCGAAAACCGGCCAGATTGGACCAGTAACAGCGGAGTTATGGCCCTTGATTTAGTTAAAAATGCTATATTTTGCCTCGTTAAGATGATAGGGCCTTCATTTTTCAACTGATCTTTACCAAACTTTACCAGATATTTTTACTTTTTTTTTTTTTTTTACTTTTTTTTTTGTTTAATTTTTTTTTTTTAATATTTTTTTTTTTTATTCGTTTTTTAAATTTTTTTTTTTAACAAGGCCTTCATTTTTCATCCGATCCTTACCAAACTTATCAGCTTGTTAATATCAAAGAAAGCTCCGACAAATTTGAAAAACAGCCAGATTGGACCATTTACACAGGAGTTATGGCCCTTGATTTTCTGAAAAATGCTATATTTTGGCCTCAGTAAGACGAAAGGGCCTTCATTTGGACGGATTTCAGTGAAACTTTTCAGGGATGATCAATACCCTGCCTAGTTGTACATATTGTCACCATGTTCCGGTTGAGTGATTTTGGCGGAGTTATGTCCCTTTAAAGGTTTTAATACACATACTTTGTTCAGACTAGTTCTCCTGAACCCCTGGCCAGATTTAAACGAAACTTTTTAGGGATGATCAGTTCCAGGTCTGTTGTGGAAATCATCGCCGTGTTCCGGTTGAATGATTTTTGACAGTGTTATGGCCCTTTAAAGGTTTTAATACACAAACTTTGTCTGGACTAGTTCTCCTGAACCTCGCCAGATTTCAACGAAACTTTACAGGGATGATCAGCACCAAGCCTAGTTGGCATATCATCGTCGCGTTCCAGTTTACAGATTTTTGGCAGAATTATGGCCCTTTACGTCTCACACCACAATTAATTTTCCATAGGGTCCCATTGTCATGTTTTTGTTCGTGGCATAGAGATAAACAGATTTTACAACATGTATTTATGCTTAAATTCTTCATTGATCCAATTCTGCAATTTAAAACACATTTAACAAATATTTACCAGATTGAACTTTTTTTAATTTCATGTTCCCCGTGGTGATTAGACCCATGATGTGTAAAATGAGGCAGAATTAGCTAGGAATCTTATATCAACATGCATTTTTCTGTGATCTCTTCCTAAAATGCTGTAGATTTAGAACCTGGTAAAGATAAATCAATGTATCCTGTAAAATGTAGAAAAGCAAACTTTTTTTTTTATCTACCTCCTTCATTTCATGTTCCCCGTGGTGATTAGACCCATGATGTGTAAAATGAGGCAGAATTAGCTAGGAATCTTATATCAACATGCATTTTTCTGTGATCTCTTCCTAAAATGCTGTAGATTTAGAACCTGGTAAAGATAAATCAGTGTATCCTGTAAAATGTAGAAAAGCAAACTTGTTTTTATTATCTACCTCCTTCATCTGTAGGGCACGAGTATTCAAGGGAGATAATAGTGGTGTGAGTCCTTTAAAGGTTTTTGATAAACATTTTCCGGGCTAATTCTCCTGAACCCCTGGCTGGATTTCAGCTGAACTTGACAAGGATGATCAGTATCAAGCCTAGTTGTGCATGTCAGCGCCATATTCCGGTTGAATGATTTTTGGCAGAGTTATGGCCCTTTAAAGAATTTAATAGACAAACTTTGTCCAGATCAGTCTCTTCTGAACTCCTTGCCGGATTTCAGCGAATCTTGGTGGGGAAGATCAGTAGCAAGCCTAGTTGCACCTGTCATTGCCGTGTTCTGGTTGAATGAATTTTGGCAGAGTTATGACTCCTTTAAGGTTTTAATACACTAACTTCGTACAAACTAGTTCTCCTGAACGTCTGGCTGGATTTCAACAAAACTTGGCAGGGATGATCAGTACCAAACCTAGTTGCGTATGTCATCGCCATGTTCCGGTTGAGTGATATTATACATAAAAACTTTAAGATTAGCCAGTATAGCGTCCACAGGCCCTCTTGGGCCTCTTGTTTAAGATGTAAATTGTTTAAACATATTATTCAATAGTTAAGACAAATAAATAAAAAAGCTCTTTAAAAGTTATCAAAACCTCATAAAATACATGTCAATAAATATCATATTTTCTCTTTAAAGGGACACGTGGCAGTCTTCAAGTGTTTATCAAGCATTAAAATTAGCGTCTCGATTTATTAATCCAGTATCATTTTAACTTGAAACTGGCTTGCATATGTTAAATAAAATTCTGAGTTTTCAAATTAGTATACCATAGGTTTAAATATGCTCAAAAGTTAGAAATAATGCAAAATCAATTTTCGTTATATTATCCTTACAATTAATATTAGTGATTGAATAAATGGCAAGTTGCGCAAGTTAAAAAAAAATCAGGATTGCCACGTGTCCCTTAAAATGACAGAATGATGTTGATTTCTCTCTTGTTCTTTTCAGCCATCAGTTTGACTGATCTTGTACCATACCATGATCAGCTTGGGAAAGCCTTACCAACGTCTAACGAATTCAACAGGTGTCTGATGTGTCATAACTGTGCCATTGATGGGATGGACTGTGGTATTAACCTGAAACATGGAACACAGAATTGGTAGGTGGAACTTGTACTGAAACAATGGAACACAAAATTTGTAGGTGGAACTTGTACTGAAACATGGAATACAGAATTGGTAGGTGGAGCTTGTACTGAAACATGGAATACAGAATTGGTGGAGTGGACTTGTACTGAAACATGGAACACAGAATTGGTAGGTGATTCTTATACTGAAACATGAAATACAGAATTGGTAGTTGGATCTTATACTGATACATGGAGCACAGAATTGGTAGGTGGAACTTGTACTGAAACATAGAGCACAGAATTGGTGGAGTGGACTTGTACTGAAACATGGAACACATAATTGGTAGGTGATTCTTATACTGAAACATGAAATACAGAATTGGTAGGTGGAACTTGTGCTGAAATATGGAACACATAGTTGGTAGGTGGAACTTGTGCTGAAACATGGAACACAGAATTGGTAGATGGAACTTGTATATGAAGCAGGTTCATACCTAAGATGGGGACATTTAATATGCTACTCGTGTACTGGAGTCTTCTCAACTGTCATTTGTACAGGAGGCTATCATCCAGGAAGGTACAAAAAACAGAGGAATGTAGTAGGGTTACATTTGAGATCCTTTTTTTCCCCCTGGGAGCTGTTCTAAATACACATATTAATGTGATGGTGATCTGTTTTACAACAATTCAAATCAATTGCAGGTACTGTGGCTGCGAGAAAGCAGGCATGCTGTGCAACCATTGTGGAATGTGTCAGAGATGTTTCTTATATATCAAGGTAGGCTTTCTTCAGTACAAGGTACCTCAGTAGCTCAGTGGCAAAGGCCTTGTGGTTTAGAGCTGTGGACATCTGCCCACCATAGATGCAAGCCCTGGTGACATGTCTGAAGGAATTGTTATCTTTTATCTCATCTTCCTCTGAGGTCTCTGTACCAACTTGACCTTGCATGTGTTGAATGGGAGGTAATCTACATTTAACTTCATTTTTTTGCTAACATTAATTATTAAAGGTGTGATTTGTATATTAGGTAGGTTGGGCTTCAGGTAGGTGTGTGACTTGTTTTCTATGCCAGAAACTTTCATTGTAGAAGTGGCTTGTTTATTAAGTAGTATGTTAAAAGTTATCTAACGGGGCTTAAGTTAGAAACTCTCATTGATATATATTTCAAGTAAATATATATCAATCATATATATGAGAAATAATTTCTTTTTTTTGATTGGTTCAATTGTCATTATATATGACCACTCATAGAACGTTATTTGAAATGTTGTGAGATTGCTCTTTAACTCCTTATATACAGGTTCTTCTATTTACCGTAATCATGCAATAACGAGAAGCACTATTTCAGAGAATTGTGACTACCATAGAACCACGCTTTGAGCCACCAAGAGGAGCGCGTTTTGAGCAAGATGTGATGATTGCACTGGACGAGGTCAAGGTCACAGTAAAGGGGAGCATTGTTGGGTTTATCACCAAAGACTCCGATTTAACATTAAGCGACAGTGTGATGACACCAAACTATTGTCCAAATTTGTCTGTCACTATTGTGAAACAGGGATTTTTCAGTATGAAACTAGAAATGTAAGATTTATTAAAAATTGTGGCATTCAGTTACCTGAAACATGTACTGCAGTTTTTGTATGATCACATCAATTATTGCCACACTATTCTAGTATTGAAATGCACATTATTAAGTAAAATATTCAACAGTGTGTAAACAATAAAATTGTCTCAGTCTATGTTGGAACAAGCGTTCTATACAATCATTGAATGAACCAGTGTTCTATACAGTCATTGAATGAACCAGTGTTCTGTACAGTCATTGAATGAACCAGTGTTCAATACAGTCATTGAATGAACCAGTGTTCTGTACAGTCATTGAATGAACCAGTGTTCTATACAATCATTGAATGAACCAGTGTTCTATACAGTCATTGAATGAACCAGTGTTCTGTACAGTCATTGAATGAACCAGTGTTCAATACAGTCATTGAATGAACTAGTGTTCTATAAGTACTGTCATTCAATGAACCAGTGTTCTATACATTCATTGAATGGACCAGTGTTCTATACAGCCTTTTAACCAGAGTTCTATATGGTCATTGTTTGAGCAAGTGTTCTGTTCATTATTGATTGAACCAGTGTTCTATACAATCATTGTTTGAACCAATATTTTATACTATTTGTTTGAACCAGTGCTCAATACAGATATGGTTGAACCAGTGTTCTATACAGTTTGTGTTAGAACCAGTGTTCTATACAGTTTTTGTTTGAACCAGTGTTCTATACAGTTTTTGTTAGAACCAGTGTTCTATACAGTCTTTGTTTGAACCAGTGTTCTATACAGTCATTGAATGGATCAGTGTTCTATACAGTCTTTTAACCAGGGTTCTATATAGTCATTGTTTAAGCATGTGTTCTATACATTATTTTATTGAACCAGTGTTCTATACAATCATTGTTTGAATCAATATTCTATACTATTTGTTTGAACCAGTGTTTAGTATAGTCATTGTTTAAGCAAGTGTTCTATACATTATTTGATTGAACCAGTGTTCTATACGATCATTGTTTGAACCAATATTTTATACTATTTGTTTGAACCAGTGCTCGATACAGTTACGGTTGAACCAGTGTTCTATACAGTTTTTGTTTGAACCAGTGTTCTATACAGTTTTTGTTAGAACCAGTGTTCTATACAGTTTTTGTTAGGACCAGTGTTCTATACAGTTTTTGTTTGAACCAGTGTTCTATACAGTTTTTGTTAGAACCAGTGTTCTATACAGTTTTTGTTTGAACCAGTGTTCTATACAGTTTTTGTTAGAACCAGTGTTCTATACAGTCTTTGTTTGAACCAGTGTTCTATAAGTCATTGAATGGATCAGTGTTCTATACAGTCTTTTAACCAGGGTTCTATATAGTCATTGTTTAAGCATGTGTTCTATACATTATTTTATTGAACCAGTGTTCTATACAATCATTGTTTGAATCAATATTCTATACTATTTGTTTGAACCAGTGTTTAGTATAGTCATTGTTTAAGCAAGTGTTCTATACATTATTTGATTGAACCAGTGTTCTATACGATCATTGTTTGAACCAATATTTTATACTATTTGTTTGAACCAGTGCTCGATACAGTTACGGTTGAACCAGTGTTCTATACAGTTTTTGTTTGAACCAGTGTTCTATACAGTTTTTGTTAGAACCAGTGTTCTATACAGTATATGTTTAAACCTGTGCTCTATACAGTCTTTGTTTGAACCAGTGTTCTATACAGTCTTTGAACCAGTGTTCTATACAGTCTTTGTTTGAACCTGTGTTCTATACAGTCTTTGTTTGAACCTGTATTCTATACTGTTTTTGTTTGAATGAACCAGTGTTCAATACAGTCATTGAATGAACCAGTGTATGTTTTCTATACAGTCTGAACTAGTGTTCTATACAGTCTTTGTTTGAACCTGTATTCTATACTGTTTTTGTTTGAATGAACCAGTGTTCAATACAGTCATTGAATGAACCAGTGTATGTTTTCTATACAGTCTGAACTAGTGTTCTATACAGTCTTTGTTTGAACAGTGTTCTATACAGTCTTTGTTTGAACCAGTGTTCTATACTGTTTTTGTTTGAACCAGTGTTCTGTAAAGTATGTTTGAACTTATTTTCTATATAGTCATTGAATGAACCAGTGTTCTATACAGTCATTGAATGAACCAATATATGTTTTCTATACAGTCTGAACTAGTTTTCTATACAGTCTGGTTGAACTAGTGTTCTATACGGTCTATTTTTGAACCATTGTTTTGATATATGCACTATCTGTATGCAGGAATCATCCCGAGAAGAAAATGCTGCGCTATGTCAGTAACACTGGATGTGTATTTGAGAATGAGACTGAAGTCATGGGCCCCAACCCAGCACATCACTGCCATACAGGCCAGACAGTCCAAGTCGCTTTATGCTACACTCAGGTACTCTATACTTAAACATTTACTGACATTTTTAATGTAAGTTTGCTTGCTTTTGATCCTTCAAATTTTGTTTTTTTGAAATGGTAACTATTGAGCATGTTGAGAAAAAATGTTTTTATATGCCTTTTTTTTTATATGGTTGTGTACTGGCTATGCTTCTTTTCTTCAGCTGCTGATGTGGTAGTATTGTTGTTGCTGAAATAAATAGCTTTGATACACCAATATTGCTGATTATTTTAGTATTGTACTATCCCTGCTTATTCTACTATAATTGTTGTTGCTGTTGTTGCTGTTGTTGTTGCTGCTGCTGTTTATGATGACGATGATAATTGTAGTGTCTTGTCACATATTCAATAAATTAACATATCGTGCATATAGTAGGATAAAGATCTGAGTCTTGTTGATGCGTGATTGCTTTATTTCAATAAGATGTTATAAATGATAAAGAAATGTCATCTAGTATGCAATTTATTTAATATGCATTTTATGAGACTTAAATAAGCTTTATAGCTTTCGTTGCATTAGCCACCCTTTACCGTACAAAAAGTTTATGGGTTTTGTGACATGTTCCCCTGTTCTTAACCATTTATTACCGAGCCTTTTTACGGATTTAGACATAGCGATCACAATGTCGTCTGGTTGTATGTGTGTCAGTTTGTCCGTTCGTGTGTCCGATTATCATTTCTTTAAATCTTCTTCGTTACTTGCAGGATTTTCACCAAACTCCACCAGAATGTTCATTATATGGATCCAACATCGCGTGCGCAATTTTGGGTCGATGTTACCTACTTTCAACAAACTATAGGTCATGTCTGGTCTCCATAATGACATGCGTATCTTGCTTCATTCTCGGAGGTTTTTCATCAAACTTGACCAGAATGTTCCTTATATGCATCTAACATCACTTTCAATGAAATGTAGGTCACATTTGGTCTCTGCTTACAGCATGCATCCCCCAATGTTAATGGCATTAATTTAATATCTCTTTGGATTGACCTTGGTGTTGGTAAAATAAAAAATCTGTACTTTTATAATAGGACTCGACATGTATGCCGTGGCCTTCTTGAATTGTCATACTCATATTGCTGCTGATATAGTAGGACAGTACTATCCACCACTTATTTCATTCTGTTCTATTTTTCTATCAGGGTACTTTCACTGATATGAGGCTGAGTCTAATACTGAATGGTTCTGTGATATACTCCATGGAAACAGTTGCTCAGGAAGTTACCGTGTCGCTAAGCAACGGGGAATCGGAGGGAGTGTTTTTGCAGGTCATAACTCCAGGAAAGGTATTATAATTTTGCTGTGAATGTTTATTTTTTGCTTGAATGTTACTGTAACATATCGTGTTGCAATAGAAATAGGCAGTTGCTTCCAGGTAATGTTTTATTTAAATAACAACAACATGTTTGGAGTCAAGGTTTTTGAGAGATTCTTTATAAGCTGATATGTCATCACCTGACAGATTGGAATGTAACTTCAAATATTAGTCAAATACACCTAGTTAAGGACTTTTGTGTTGACATATTTACACATATTTACGTGATTATTTTATGTTAATAGAAATATGCTATTTTTTCAACTTAGTTGCCTAATAAATACTATTAGACAATGCCTCGAAAGTTAGCACACTGTCAGCTCTTGTTATTAATGGAGCATACCTTCAAAACAACCCATTGACAAATCAATTACCAATCAAGATCGTCTACTGAAAACTCTTTCAGCCATCAAATAAAAGTAGTCCGTGGCTGAGGATAGTTTCAAGCCAGCTGTCCAGTTAGCTCAATGCATAGCACACTCGATTCTCATCTATGCAACAGGGCGTCCGTGGCCGAGTGGTTAGAGTCGCTGACTTGCAATCACTTGCCCCTCACCGCTGTAGGTTCGATCCCTCAGGGGCCTAGGAATCTTTATGTGAGGAAAATATCCAGCTGGCTTGCGGAACGTCGGTGGTTTTACCCAGGTGCCCGCCCGTGATGAAACTTGCCCGGAGGGTCACCTGGGGTCTTCCTCCCCCAGTGGAAGCTGGAAAGTCGGCATATGACCTTAGCTGTTGGTGCGACTATAAAATCCAATTCAATTCAATTCGTCTGTGCAACCCTAGTATGAATCCTGAACTTCAAATTAGGTAAGATGGTCGCCAAATCAAGCAGTTGTGTCTTCTCCGGGTCCTCTGGTTTCTTGCCACAGTAAGGCCACCACACGCCAACATCTGCAAAGTTTAAAATCTTCACATGAGTTTATGTTTGATTGTTATTATGTACAGTACCTTGCCGACATTAAATGAAGATTATTATTATTGAAGACTGCTTGTTTTAATTTCACCTGTTTCCTATAGATGTATCGCACATGCAATCTCAGCGAGGTTTCTATATTTCTTGTATTAACAGTTAAGATTAGACAAGAAGACAGCATCCTGTGGGGCCTCTGTGGAACACTTGCCATGTGGTATGTATACATGTATATTCAGTCTTAAAAGCTGACACTCTAGGAGGACCAAGGTTAAAATGATACCAGTCTGTAGTTTCCATGATATGTCTATAGCTCCAAAGCATGATTATTTTTACATGATTTCTTCCACCATGCATAAGCATGCAAACTATTAGGTGGATGTATGTAAACTACATTTGTAGCAAACACACACTGTTTTCAAAAAGCAATATAAACATCACAACTGCTTTGTAAAATGTGCGAATAGTTTTCAGCAAGCATTTGTCAGATGTATCGTGTAATCATACAGTTGAACAAATATATGTTGTGCCAGTGGTGATGGTTAAAGGTCTCCGGCCATGTTTTGTATCATGAACATGTTTATGTTTATTTAAATCGAAATCAATACACAACAATAGGTATTTACAATTCACACATTGCAATAATATCTGAAAAGCGAAAATAAGATTTTATTTGATGACGTAGAAAACTTTGAACAGATAATTAATCCACAGGTAAATGTATTTATCAGTTATCTGGCAATAGTTGTGCAGCTATGCAATTCAGATTTTCCTCATTTCTGCATGCAGTCAAGCAGTCGTAAAAGTAGTATCTACGTCATGCAAATAATGCTTATTTTTACATACAGTTAAGTAGTGGTTTTAAATATATGTTTCTCTCCGGAACTATCAAAAAATGTTCATATGATGTTTATGAGTTAAATTTGTTAATTGATAATACTACAAAAAGGGTGGCCATTCATCTTTAACAAACTTCAAGACAACAATTATACTGGTTGACTTCAATGAAAAATATATTTTGTTTTTCATTTAACTGGTGAACTGTCGCTTATTCCTTGTTACTTCTTTGAAATAGACCTACAAATAGAAATGTGTATGGATATAAGTAGTTTTTGGAACTTGACATGCTGGAAATCCACATGTTTACCTAAATTCGAAACTGTCTTTATAAGAAAAAAACATAAAAATTGTTCCCCCAGTGAAAATTTATGATTTCATTTCACTGTTTAATATTATGTTTTAATTTATTTATTTTTCTGACTCACAACTAAAATGTGTTAATTTTTTTATTTTTGAACAGCCATGGAGATGCACATGTGGAAACTTCTAGAAAATGTAGAAGATTTGTGTTTTGGTGGGCGGGGCATAAGCTTGTCTGGCGCGGCCTGCGTCACATTGCCCTCCCAGATCACCATGGATAAGCTGAAGTACCCTACTATGAATGTGTTTGAGAAATCAAACTACCACCACCTGTGTCTCTCATGGAGTAAGTAATATAAATAGTATGTTACTGTATTGATTCCTATAAGCGTCTCTACCCAATAAATAAGCTCCACATGCATTCTTTCCTTATTTTAAGTAAATAAAAATAACAACTCTCTTTAGTGGTAGAAAGCCAAAGTCAAAATTTAGAAAAACTTACCTAGTACAGCCAATAGTCATTGTTTGTGTGAGTGCATTTTTTATTGAAATTAGGCATGATTGGTCATTTGATAAAAAAATCACAAAACATGTTTCTGTTTTATATGTCTGTTTGAAAAAAGGGTCGTATTATGGCATGGGGTTGTCAGTCCGTCTGTAAACAATTCGCACTCAGCACAATAACTGCAAAAGAATGAAATCCACCCTCATGAAACTTCAAAGGTCAAGGACACAGTGACCATAAATGGAAATATGCATTCCCGAGGAATACTTCGAAACCACAACACCTACACTAATGAAACTTCATAGGTTCGTTGTCCTAAGTGAGAGGAGAAACACTATTGTTTTGGGGTTCCGTAGGTCAAAGGTCAAGGCCACCATGACCTTCTTTGGAAATACACATTCTGGAAGATAACTTAGAAACCTAACACTCATACTCATGAAACTTCATAGGTACATTGCCCTTGGTGAAAGTAGGACCCCTGCTATTTTTGGGATCAGTATGTCAAAGGTCAAGATTTCCAGATCTTATATGGAAATCACATTCTGCACAACAACTTCAAGCCATAATACCCAGGCTAATGGAACTTCATAAGTACATTGCTCTACCTGAGAGGAGGAACCCTATTGTTTTGGGGGTCAGTAGGTCAAGGTCACCATGGTCTAATATGGAAATTCATATTTTGCTGAATACAGCATAACTTCATAACATTCACACTCATGAACTTTCACAAGTGCATTGCTTGGGATAAAATGAAAGAACATTGTTGTTTTGTGGGTCAGAAGGTTAAAGGTCAAGGTCACAAGCCATTTTAATGCATAATATCCACCAACTTGAAGCCTTTTTTGTTAGAAGATCAAGGTCATATTGACCTCACGCCTATATTTTAACATAATTACCATAATAAGCCATTAAGAGTAGTTGTTGCACGCCATAAGCTTGTTTCACAATCATTGTGAAATAAACAGGTTTAATCTAAACAAACATAATAACGTTAAAGAAACAGGCGTACAAGGTGGCGCTCTTGTTCAGACTTTTAATACTGTTAATTCATAACTTTTAATATGTGATTTGGACTGCTTTTTTTATCTGTTTAGATTACCGTTCCATACTTGATGTTAAAGGGAATGTAAGCATACACAGTAATTTAGAACTATGATGTCATACTTGCTTCCATATTGATTACAGTAATCCATTCTAATGGTCATACTGTTTTTGTTTATCATCTGATTTTGATCATTTGTTCACCATTTTCCAAGTTTTTCAGAACTCTCTATAATAAAGTTTAACTGGGTGTGTGCCGACATTCCCTTTAAATTGCAGTTGAGTTTTACATGATTTTTCAGTTATATTTGAAGGCTGTATTCTATTTCTGCAAACCATATTACACTTTATAGTTAGCTTGTTTATACATCGCATTACCCCAGCTTCCTGACAGACTCGCTGCAGGTATAAGGAGGAATACTGCTGATATTGTATAGTTATCTACACATGTATCACGTTCATTTCACAATCCACACAGATCCCCTAGTTGGAAAAAAGAAAGACACCTCACGATCGCGAAATAGATTCTCCAGCACGGTGACACAAGAAGGGAACTTTGACACCCCCGAATTGTGGACACTGAGTCGTTTGATTCACTTGTTGGATGCAGAAGGAATCCCGGAGTCGGAGGTGGAAAACTTGGATAGTGATGCAGCTTTTCTCTTCTGGACCTGGCATTTCTTGCTGGCATCCTATCCGGAGGTATGCTATATATAGAGGATCTTATGAGTGCATTATTGAATTTATTGAACGAGTTGGCAAGTGTGATATGATGCTATAACTTGCCGAGCATCATATCATTTTTGCCAGTGAGTTTAATAAATTCAGTTATGAATTAGCATGAATGTGGGATTCTAATTATTACTTATGACTTTTAACGTCACATTACGTCAGAAAACGTACCATGACATCATTAACGTTATGGGATGGCGAGTTGTCCGTCATTCTTTGAAACCAGCCAGATCGCACACAGACATTGTCCTGACCAGTTCTCCTGAACCCCTGGCCGGATTTTGGCGAAAAATGATCAGTACCAAGCGTAAGAACTGTTGTGCATATTATCGCCATGTTCCAGTTGTATGAATTTTGGCTGAGTTATGGCCATTTAAAGGTTTTAAAACACCAACCACGCACAGACTAGTTCTCCTGAACCTCTGGCTGGATTTCAGCGAAACTTGCAGGGATGATCAGTACCAAGTCTCAATGCGCATATCATCGCCATGTCCTGGTTGAGCGTAAAGGGTCCCCTGCACATGGATACAACTTAGGGAACTTGCAGTAATTTATATGTTTGACTGCCTTATTGCTCACTGCAGGGTAAAGGGTTTTGTCATAAGTGCCACAACAACTAATATTCTCCCCCACCCCGCCCCACATACTCAGCTTATGTCATACTCAAGGTCATGCGTGTATTGAAAAATTCACATATTTATCAAGTATTTATTTATAATTCAAGGGTAGATAAATGTGTAAACATATTAAACTGGAAGATTCATTTAAAATTGTTCCAGGTTATTTGATTTTTATTTTTTATTATCTTTTTCAAATGCAATCTCAACGGGATTACATAAAAAGGGGACATGTTCCTTAACATCACAAGTCAACTTCTTTGCCATAAATGGTGATCATTTCAGGTTATTGCATCTCCGCGAAACAAATATAAGGGTGTATACTGGATTCAGTCTGTCAAGGTCAAGGTCAGCATGACCAGATCATGAAAACTCTTGTCTGCAGGATCACTCCTTGAACATTTGTAGCCGCACTTGTAAAACTTCACTGGTGATCTGTACCTGGTGATCTGTACATGGTGAAAGGAGGACCTCTATTGGGATCAGAGGTCATGGTCCTTAAATACAGTCCTTATTGGTTCATTTGTGACAATGTTTGGGTTTTTTGTCAACCTTACACGCAAATGGATTCAGGATTCAGATCCAAGCTATGGGACTTGTATTACAGAAAATAAAAATGGATTATTTGCTGTTACTGTTAATTGAAAATTTTAAAATGGCTAATAATTATGTTATTTGCTGTTACTGTTTATAATTGAAAAGTTTAGAAGTATAAAATGGCAATGTTTTTTTTCAGATATTGCTTCCAAAGAACCCTTCCAAGTTATTTCCCCCTGGATTATATACAGAGGAGAACCAATATAAGGTATTTATGTGGTCGTAAACGTTAATATAAAAAATGTTAACAGTTTATTTTTCATGTTATCGAACAGTTTATTCTTCATACATGTCATAGCAGATAACGATTTTCAAGAAGCCACTTGTATTATGAGATCAACTTGTTTCAGAAACCAGTGTTTTCAATACCAAAAGTTTCGTTTTAAATAAAAATATACCTATAAATGAAATATATCACTTTTAGATAATATTATGTGGATAAACTGTTTATTGACAGGCAGAGTTATTAATGTTTTGCATATATAGCTTAATAAACTGTTTGATGAATTAGAATAAAAGCCCCTGCTTAACAATTACAGGACAGACTCTTGCGTAAAGATCTGACAGATAAATATAATTATGTCAAATGGCAGCTTAAAATATGATAAATTTCTTGTCTGTTTTATTATATCGCTGTTCATGATTTGTGATAAACAGGGTCAAGACCTTGGCATAGCCGGTTTATAGACAACATTTTGGAATGATCAAGATGATCATTGATTTTATTAGCTCTACTGATCAGAGATCAGCAGAGCTTATGCCGTGGTGCGGAGTCCGTCGTCCGTCCGTCCGTCTGTCCGTCTGTCCGTCTGTCCGTCTGTCCGTCTGTCTGTCCGTAAACTTTTATTTGTAGCGACTTCACAGCTGAAACTACTGGATGGATATTCATGAAACTTTACAGAAATGTTGCCCATAAAGTCTAGTTGATCCTAGCAAAAATTCATGTTGATGTGAAATCCAAGATGGCCGCCTAAGCTAAAAATAGAGTTTTAAAATACAAGTTTGTAGCGACTTCTTCTTGAAAACTATAAGTGATATTGATATGGGACTTTTTCTAAAATGATCAGCATGACATGATGTTGATCCTAGTCAAAAATCGTTTTGATTCAACGTTAAACATGGCTGCCAGCGGCCATCTTTGTTTACATAGAGTTATATAGTAAAAACTTGTAGCGACTTCACAGCTGAAACTACTGGATGGATATTCATGAAACTTTACAGAAATGTTGCCCATAAAGTCTAGTTGATCCTAGCAAAAATTCATGTTGATGTGAAATCCAAGATGGCCGCCAAAGCTAAAAATAGAGTTTTAAAATACAAGTTTGTAGCGACTTCTTCTTGAAAACTATAAGTGATATTGATATGGGACTTTTTCTAAAATGATCAGCATGACATGATGTTGATCCTAGTCAAAAATCGTTTTGATTCAACGTTAAACATGGCTGCCAGCGGCCATCTTTGTTTACATAGAGTTGAATAGTAAAAACTTGTAGCGACTTCACAGCTGAAACTACTGGATGGATATTCATGAAACTTTACAGAAATGTTGCCCATAAAGTCTAGTTGATCCTAGCAAAAATTCATGTTGATGTGAAATCCAAGATGGCCGCCAAAGCTAAAAATAGAGTTTTAAAATACAAGTTTGTAGCGACTTCTTCTTGAAAACTATAAGTGATATTGATATGGGACTTTTTCTAAAATGATCAGCATGACATGATGTTGATCCTAGTCAAAAATCGTTTTGATTCAACGTTAAACATGGCTGCCAGCGGCCATCTTTGTTTACATAGAGTTATATAGTAAAAACTTGTAGCGACTACTTCTCTGAAACTACTTGGCGGATTGTCATGAAACTTTACAGGAATGTTGCTCTTGATGTCTGATTGATCCTAGAAAAATTTCAGGTCGGCCGGAAATTCAAGATGGCCGTCACAGCTAAAAATAGATTTTTAAAAAATAAGTTTGTAGCGACTACTTCTTGAAAACTATAAGTGATATTGATATGGGACTTTTTCTAAAATGATCAGCATTACATGATGTTGATCCTAGTCAAAAATCGTTTTGATTCAACGTTAAACATGGCTGCCAGCGGCCATCTTTGTTTACATAGAGTTATATAGTAAAAACTTGTAGCGACTACTCCTCTGAAACTACTTGGCGGATTGTCATGAAACTTTACAGGAATGTTGCTCTTGATGTCTAATTGATCCTATCAAAATTTCAGGTCGGCCGGAAATTCAAGATGGCCGTCACAGCTAAAAATAGATTTTTAAAAAATAAGTTTGTAGCGACTACTTCTTGAAAACTATAAGTGATATTGATATGGGACTTTTTCTAAAATGATCAGCATGACATGATGTAGATCCTTGTGGAAAATTATTTTGATTCGACGTTAAACATGGCTGCCAGTGGCCATCTTTGGTTACATAGAGTTATATAGTAAAAACTTGTAGCGACTACTCCTCTGAAACTACTTGACGGATGTTCATGAAACTTCACAGGAATGTTGCTCTTGATGTCTAGTTGATCCTAGAAAAATTTCAGGTCGGCCGGAAATTCAAGATGGCCGCCACAGCTAAAAATAGATTTAAAATAAATAAGTTTGTAGTGACTACTTCTTCAAAACAATAAGAGATATTGATATGGGACTTTTTCTAAAATGATCAGTATGACATGATGTTGGTCCTTGTCGAAAATCGTTTTGATTTGACCTTAAACATGGCTGCTTTGTTTACATAGAGTTATATAATGAAAACTTGTAGCGACTACTTCTTTGAAACTACCTGATGGATTTTCATGAAACTTCACAGGAATGTTGCTCTTAATGTCTTATTGATCTTAGCAAAATTTCAGGTCGGCCGGAAATTCAAGATGGCCGCAACGGTTAAAAATAGATTTTCAAAAAACAAGTCTGTAGCGACTACTTCCTGAAATCAAAATCAATCAGTAGAGCTTCAAGGTCATTGACCTCTTGTTTATTATACCTCCACAAACGAAGTTTGAGAGGGGGTATATAGGAGTCACTGCGGGGGGCGGTCTGTTGGTGACTGTTGGTCAATCGGTCTGTTGAATCTTGTATGGCGACCTATTTCTTCAGTTTTACAGATATTGATTTGAAACTTAATATACATGATGAACATGAAGTGTACATGTGCGTGACACAATTTTAGTTTGGCTCGGTCAATTCCATGCAGAGTTATTGCACTTGCACTTATTCAAAGTTGCTATATTCAGCATATGCAATTTTGTGAAGTGAACTACTTCTACAGTTTTTAAGATATTAAATTGAAACTTGTATATACAGTACAGCTCACGCGAAACACACACTTCACTCGATTCGCCGAGTTTGGTCGTATCGAGTTTCGCGCGTGTTTGTACTCGGCGAATTCATGCGGCGAAAGTACGCTATTGCCGAGTGAAAGCCACTCCGAGTTACTCCGCGTAGAATCCAATTAAGCAAAAGTGCACACCTGTGAACTCCGCGTAACTCGGCGTGAAGGATGCCGCGTATCTCGGCGTAAAATTTAATTAACTGTAATTTTCCTTCGGCGTCGGCCATTTTTTTTTTAGAATCGAATAGAATATTTCCAATCACGGGCCACCAAGTACATGTATGTAATGTAATAAATATAGGCACGCGCACACAACAAATGCTTGATTGTGACGAGGAGTATTAATCAAATTATGAAGCAAGATTATATTGATAAAAACAAGTAGAGGTCTACCAATCGGAATTGGCAATTCAGTGCAATATATTGCTCTCGAAACATATTACAACTTTCTTTTCAGGTAAAAGTTTGATCAGCAAATAGATTTATATCGGTGCACAAGTTCGTACATCATGTCATGTACATGTATCTGTTGATTATGTGCAGAATAGTACCAGAGATAACGAAAAGCAAGTGCAATCAGATTAATTTCATTTCCTATTGTATACCCGCGTGCCCGCTATGAGTATGGCATAGATCAATACACACGTTTTATATTTAATATTCAAGTATAGCACAGTCTAGATAAAAGTGTATAGACATATTCAACTGCAAGTTACATGTAAAAATATTCAGGCTTATTTCAGTTTTACTTTTGTAAAATTTGTGAATAAGGGAATTCGCCAGGGCGATGTCTTTAGACCTATTCAATTACTTTTGGAATATGTAAATCGCGTAAGATGTTGCTTGGTATAACTTAATGGACGCAGTATCCAACTTGTTTGATAAATTCAATATTAATCAGGCACTCGTGTAAGATCATTAAATATTACACATTGATAAGGAAACAAAACAATAGATGCAGATAGTCACAATTGTAAAAAAACATCATGGATTACGGAAATCATGCAACGAGATCCCTTTCACTATATATATTGAATTTATTGAACAATTTGGATAAAATTCTCGCATAGCCTCACATCATATATTTTTTGTCCAACTCGTTTGATAAATTCAATTTTAATCAGGCACTCGTGTAAGATCATTATTAAACATCGATAACATCCAATAGATGCAGGTAGACACTATTAAAAAAAAAGTCCCCCTCCGACTAAACTACGATTTAATTTTAATTACTTTTGGAATATGTAAATCGCGTAAAATGCTGCTTGGTATAACTTAATGGACGCAGTATCTTACTCGTTTGATAAATCAATATTAATCAGGCACTCGTGTAAGATCATTATTAAACATCGATAAGAAAAAAAAAACAATAGATGCAGGTAGACACAATTGTAAAAAAAAAAATTACCCTCCCACTACAACTACGATTTCATTCGTGAATAGAGAAAATCGCCAGGGTGATGTCTTTAGACCAATTTAATTACTTTTGTGTAATCATACAAATGTGTACAAACTGTCTTACCTTTTCCGACGTTCTGAAAAAGCCGCTCGTGCGGATTTGGTGCTTCTTGTGGATGTCGTACTGAACCAGGAAGCAAATATCTTCCTTGTTTAGTAGCTCTAAATGTCATTGTTACTAGTAACAGTATTCACAATATCACAAATAAAACATGCTTGTATATTAAAACATGAGGACTCTGTGTTTTTTGTTTCTTATTAATTCACAATAGTTTAGTGTTTTTCTTATTAATTCACAATAGTTTAGTGTTTGTTAGCAGATGTTAATATGTAACTGAGTGATCACAAACCAAGAATGATGTAGATGTTGCGATATATCGACTAGACTACACCATATGAATCAGAAGGAATGAGTTATGCTCTCAAAACTAGCTTCGAGTTTGGGATGACACTAGACAGTAGGGTTTGTGAGGTTTGGTGCACCCTAGAACCTGGTTTAAACCCCAGTCTTGCCACTGCCCTATTGTCAACCTTTTTTGTGTGTTTTTGACGTCATATTCCATATTAACATTTCCATTCATGTTTGTCGTTTTGCGTGTTTTAGAGTTAACTGTATTCTGGGGAAGCTGCTTTTCCTGTTCGACTTTTATACTTTTTTTAAGTGTTTCTACGACCAAACCTCTGTTAACAATAATGGATGCCCTGGTAACTAGGTTAAAGGATAATTTTACATCATTTTTATAAATAGATAGCCTACTGCAGTGCCAGTGTTAAATATTTCATTATGTATTATTATTGGTGCGACGGTGCAGTTCATAAAAAAAAACACCATGCTTTTGAACATTTTCATATGTCAAGGAAATTGTCAATGGACGAACTAAATTCATAATGTGTTTTTTTTTCAAATAACTTGTAATTAAGGAATTATAAGGCCAGTATCAACTTTTTTTGTTGATCAAACCTCGTATTTGACAAAATCAGCAAATATTTTTATAAAGTTGGTCTTAAAATCCACTTACGTAGGTTCATACCACAAAACATCTAAGGCAATCAGGCACGCAAACGAAATATGTATTTACATACATGTATATACTGTACTTTACTCAGTATACATATTACATAACATATTTTATTTATCCAAGAGAATACCACGATACCACGATACCACGATACCACGATACGTCCCTAATTATCTATACTAGTGTTACAGTAATGGAAGCGTGATCTAACCTGGTTACTGCGACATGTACATGTAAAGTACATGTTTACAATATCGTAACTCTGCTCAATACACATGAAAACGCCTGATTCAGAGTCCTGACCATGGCAACGCGCTTGACAACGTGTAAGACAACGTGTGCTAAGAAATAGAGTGTGTATTTACGTTTTGTGTTTGGAAGCTAGCATTGGTTGCCGTTACAGATTAAAACTAAATATTTATTTCGTCCTCATGACAGTTGTGTTTAATTGCATTTGAGAGTACAGCAGCACAAACGTCAACTATAAGGTAACTTTATTACTTTCACGCACAGTGTACATTTAAAACAAACATAAAAATAAAACACGTAGATCTATGCAGATGTACATTACCTGTACGAATGCCGTTCATCATTGTTTCAGACATAAACATTCAAGTCCGATAAAAAGGTCATTTACCTGAATAATTGACGACTCGGCGAATGGTATCGCCGCGAAGTTACGCTAGTCGTTCGTTCAAGGCCGCTAAAAAGGTAATTTACCTGTATAATTGGCGACTCGGCGAATGCCGAGTTCGTCTACGCGGAGTATCTCGGCGAAGTTACGCTAGTCGTTCGTCACGTAGCTGATTTCTACTCGGCGTAGTTTTATCATCCGAACTCCGCGAAATTACGCGATTTCTGAATTCCTCACTCGGCGTGAAAGAGTAAAGTGTGGGTTTCGCGTGAGCTGTACTGTATGATCAACATGAAGTGTAGATGTGCGTCACATAATTTCAGTTTGTCTCGGTCAATTCTTTGCAGAGTTATTGCCCTTGCATTTAGTCCAAATTGCAATCTTGTGCAGTGCAGATATTCAATTGAAACTTTGTATATATGATCATCTGATCAACATGAAGTGTAGATTTGTGTGACACAATTTTGGTTAGGCTCGGTCAATTCCATGCACAGTTATTGCCCTTGCACTTAGTCAAAATTGCTATATTCAGCATGTTCAGTATATGCAATTTTGCAGAGCAAACTACTTCAACAGTTTTAAAGATATTAAATTGAAACTTTGTACATAGGATCAACCTGAAGTGTAGATGTGCGTGACACAACTTCAGTTCGTCTCGGTCAATTCCATGCAGAGTTATTGCCCTTGCACTTAGTCAAATTGCAATCTTGTGTAGTGCACTAATTTAAATTTACAGTTTTGAAGATATTGAATTGAACCTTTGTGTGTGATAAACATGAAGTGTACATGTGCGTGACACACTTTAGGTGCAGCTCAGTCAATGCCATGCAGAGTTATTGCCCTTGATCTGCACTTATTCAAAATTGCTATATATTCAGCATAATTTACTTCTACAGTTTTCCAGTTATTCAATAACTTGGAGACAATTGAAACTTTGTATATATGATCAACATGAAGTGTAGATGTGTGTGACACAATTTTGGTTTGGCTCGGTCAGTTGCATGCACAGTTGTTGCCCTTGCACATAGTCAAAATTGCTATATTCAACATATGCAATCTTGTAGAGCGAACTACTTCAACAGTTTTCAAGATATTAAATTGAAACTTTGTATATATGATCAACGTGAAGTGTAGATGTGGGTGACACAACTTCAGTTCGTCTCGGTCAATATCATGAAGAGAGTTATTGCCCTTGCACTTAGTCAAAGATGCTATATTCAACATTTGCAATCTTGTAAAATGAACTTCTTTTACAGTTTTGAAGATATTGAAGTGAAACTTTGTAAAAAACATGAAGTGTACATATGCGTGACACAATTTTGGTAGTGCTCACTCAATGCCATGCACATTATTGCCATTGATCTTACTAAAGAATTGTTTGCGGGGAGTATTTATCATCTTCAGTAACACCGGTAGTTGTAGTTTATAGCTCTAGAGCTTTTGGAATGGCGATTTGTTTGTCGTCCGTCGTTCGTTAACTTTTGTCTTGTTTACGCGATAGGGACTTCATTATTAATCGGATCTTTATAAAACTTTCCATTGTCTTTATACCAATGAAAGCTCGAATGAGTTTGAAAACCAGCCAGAGCAGATTAACAACACCAGAGTTATGGCCCTTGTTTTGCTAAAAAATGCCATATTAAGCCTTGTTTACACTCTAGCACCTTCATTTTGTATTTGGTCTTTATGAAACTTTGCTAGTGTATTTATATCAATGAAAGCTCGGATGAGTTCGAAAACCAGCCAGATCGGATTTGTAACACCAGAGTTATGGCCCTTGTTTTACTGAAAATTGCCATGTTCTGCCTTGTGAACACTCTAGCACCTTCATTTATTATTTGATCTTTACCAAACTTGCACAGATTGTTAATAGCAATGAAATCTTGGACGAGTTCGAAAACCAGCCAGATCGGACCATTTAAGCCGGAGTTATGGCCCTGGTTTTTGTTAAAAAATGCCATATTCTGCCATGTGAACACTCTAGCACCTTCATTTATTATTTGATCTTTACCAAACTTGCAAAGATTGTTAATAGCAATGAAATCTTGGACGAGTTCGAAAACCAGCCAGATTGGAACATTTACACCGGAGTTATGGCCCTTGATTTAGTTAAAAATGCTGTATTTTGCCTCGTTAAGACGATAGTCTTCATGTTTCATCTGATCTTAGCCAGCTGTACCAGATTGTTAATATCAATGAAAGCTCGGACAAGTTTGAAAACCATCAAAATTGGATAAGTAATACCGGAGGTAC
Source organism: Cyrtodaria siliqua (assembly GCA_037043455.1). NCBI lineage: Eukaryota > Metazoa > Mollusca > Bivalvia > Adapedonta > Hiatellidae > Cyrtodaria > Cyrtodaria siliqua. Next base: position 516,540 of record JAWPHD010000290.1, read on the forward strand.
GTCCCTTGAATCAGTTAAAGATACTGTATCATTAAGACAATAGGTCCTTAATTTGGCCAGATTTTAATGAAACTTTGCAAGGATGATCAGTACCACATCTAGTTAATATGCATATTGACACCGTGTTCCGGTTGAATCATTTTTGGCAGAGTTATTGCCCTTTAAAGGTTTTAATACACAAAACTTGTCCGGACTATTTTTCCTGAACCTCTGGTCGGATTTAAACAAAACTTTGCAGGGATTATCAGTACCTAGTGGTGCATATCATGGCTGTTATCCCCGGGTTGAATGATTTTTGGCGGAGTTATGGCTCTTTAAAGGGTTTTAAAATACAAACTTTGTCTGGACTGGTTATCCTTAAACCCTGGCCGGATTTCATCGAAACTTTGCAGGGATGAACAGTACCAAGCCTACTTATCATGTCATCGCCGTATTTCGTTTGAAAGATTTTTGGCAGAGTGATGGCCCTTTAAAGGTTTTAATACACAAATTTTGTCCGGACTAGTTCTCCTGAACCCCTGGCTGGATTTCAGTGGAACTTTGCAGGAATAATCAGTATACCCTGCTGTGCACCGTTAACGGTCAAACACATCTTGTTGGAATGTGTAGACTTTGATCCTATGCTTCAAAGGTACTACAATGTTAATACTATGAAAGAGTTATTTGATACTATAGATTTTAGTTTTGTTTTAGATTTCCTGAAATAAATCAGACTATATATTAAATCATTCTAATATGTTCTTATATGTATTTACTTGTTTATATACCTTTGACGGGCATTTGTTGATTTACATAATTATCTAGTTTATACTACTACCACATGACTACCATATCATCCCTTATTTGTAAATAGTTTTATCTTTATATAAATTTTTTATTTACATTAATTTTTAATTACTACTTCATTTCTTCATCTTTCATCAGTTTTTGTGCACAATATGACCTATTAATGTGTTGACCTGCCGTAAAATACCATTCATTCATTCAGTACAGGCCTAGTTGTGCATGTCATCGCCGTGTTCTGGTTGAATGATTTTTTGCAGAGTTATTGCTCTTTAAAGGTTTTGATACACAGATATGACAAACTTTATATAGACTAGTCTCTTTTGGCAGGGATGATGAGTACCAAGCCTAGTTGCGTATATCATCGCCTTGTTCTGGTTGAATGACTTTTGGCAGAGTTATGGCCCTTTAAAGGTTTGAATACACTAACTTTTTACTGGCTAGTTCTCCTGAACGCCTGAATTTCAATGAAACTTGGCAGTGACGAGCAGTACTAAGCCTAGTTGCACATATCATCACCGTGTTCTTGTTGAATGATTTTTGACACAGTTATTGCTCCTTATACACAAACTTTGTCCGGACTAGTTTTACAGAACTCCTGGCTGGATTTCAGTGAAACTTGACAGGTACCAAGCCTAGTTATGCATATCGATGTCGTGTTCCCCACCACAGACTCCATAATAGCCAGTAGAGCGATACAGACCCCCTTGGGCCTCTTGTTTTTAGGTCTAAAGTCAACTGATAATACATGTTACCATTAATATCACATCATTTCAGATAAAGGAAGGTCTCAGAGCTATCATTCGACTCGGGTTTTGGAAGCATTTCAGCGAGGATACATGCAACTTTGAAATGCTGGAAAAGGTTTACCAAAAGCAAGGGCAAGGCAAATTCAAGGGTGGGATTCTTACAACCAAAAGTAAGATCGTGACATATGCATTGGTAAGAGATACACTTATATTTGCCTTAAAGGGGGAAAGGCAATCTTTAAAATTAGCACCTCAGTTTATGAATCCAGTTTCATTTTGACTTGAAACCCTTTGCATATAATTAAATAAAATGTAATAAAAATTATTTTTTCGAAAATTTCATCATTTTATGGGTTTAAATATATTCAAACACAGTTTGCTTTGAACTGTGCAAATAATTATTAACAGTGATTTGTAAATACTGTACTGTGCATAATGAATTTCCTTGTTCATTACATGGTCTGAGTATTAACTTTCATACCCCATCCAACTCCTTCTTCAAGAAGCGAAAATGCGGTTGGCTGGGGTATAAAATAAAACCTTGATTTTGGCTTAAAAAGTTTTGATTTTGTAAAATTAAAACATCTAATGGGTAATTTTAAACAGGTTACCACATTTTTTTCAGTAAATTTTAAATGAGTTTTATTGTCGAAATATCCATATAAAACCTGCTAATATAAGCTTTCTGATCACTTAATGGAGTTAAGGCTGGACCACATAATGAAATAAGGGGTCATGTTAAGGCTCAGTCAGTATGTTTTGGTCCTTTAGAATTTAAAATATCATTACTTGTCCATTTTAAGTCATACCCCTATACACCCACGAAAAGCCTGCTGTACCTTCTTTTAAGCGCCTCATTGTAAATTGTCAGTAATTATTTTCAGGTACTTCAAGAACTACTGCAGAAACATGTTGAGCAAACAGGCTTGAAGTCTATATACAGCAAGTTTAATGCGAGTCTGGAGTTGTTCCTATGTCCAGGCCATGCTGACTGTTTGCAAGCCAAGCAGCAAATGAACGAAGTTCCGCCAGAGCTGTATGGCAACAACTCCATTTTCCTGTCATTTATTGACATCTCCGACAACAAAATCACCACAATACCTGATGAATTCTTCATGGGTTTGCCAAATTTGGTCGACTTAAAGATTGAAAAATGCTTCATTACTGAAATTCCAGGTAAATTGTATATTATATAGTCTATCATAGCACAGAACATTTCTTACGGATGGCTTGAGGTATACAGTACTGTTTTTACCAGGTAAAATGGTCTACCTCAGAGCCTACCAAAAAAAAAAAAAAACATGATCCAAAAGTCGTGGGTTCGATCCCCGCTATAACCATATGTGTTGTGGTTGGACCCATGATCCAAAAGTCATGGGTTCGATCCCCGCTATAACCATATGTGTTGTGTCCCCGAGGAAGACAATTTATCCTCTACCCAGGAAGACAATCAAGAAGTCACATTTCAGGCCAGTGATAGCTTAACTGGT